>JXPG01067532.1:1568-20855 GCA_001015175.1 Megaselia abdita | reverse complement strand
TTTTTTTTGGGGAAAATTATCCTTCAGATAATATTTACCGAGTCTAAAATATATTTAAATGAAACATTATTTATTTACTTTACGTTCTAATAAATATATATTTGTGTTTCTTAGCTTTTAAGTAAATACTTTTTTTCACCACATCGTTTCGGGCCAAAGTACCGCATTAAACTTTAATTAACGTTAGTAACGTTAACAATGAAAATCGGTGTTTTCGTGTATATTTTCATGGACTTTATATTATTCCTATATTATATTATACAAAGTGAAGAGTATGTCCAGAGAACGTAGTTTTACTTCATTACTTTTGACATTTTGCAATGTAATATACAAATTTTAGAGAGAATTAAAAAATACTTCCACACTTCCCTAAAGCCCGGAAAAAAAATGCAATATTAAGCAAAACTAAAGACCCTTCGAGATAGCAAAAAATTCCCAGAATCCCTCTTCAATTACGCTCAGTAATTAAAAGAGCAACCAGTTGAATCAAGTTTTAAATTCACTAAAAAAATTGAGTGGTTTTTTTTTTTTAGTTTAGTTTGTAATGCATGATCATACTAAACTCTACACTATATCAAGTATACACAATGTATCCACGAACCAACAGTGTATAGTATATAGAGAGGTCTACGTACATACGCCGATATACATATTACTATATTTTTGTTTTGTATAAAAGTTATTTTTAGAAATCCAGTTATATTACCAAAGTTATTTATTTCTCATAGTCATGCTGTTGACTTTACTTTAGTGTTATCAACTTGATACTCGAAAAGTATGAACGAAAATATTCTCAAAAAAATTAGAGAGAAATGTTTAATGCCGCTGTGTATAATTTGATAATTTCTGGTTATTTAATAGCAATCTGTTCAAATATAATGAACTATATAGTGAGTTAGTTATTGTGTGCTTGTGGTTTGTTTTTAGGGCAAGTCTCATTTTCATTCTCGCGCTTATACGTTCAGTTCGGTTCACCTCCTCTCCACCCATGGAATGTGGTCGCCTGTTCTATTTATAGATATATACAATTCTTGACAATATAGTAGAAACAGAAACTTACAGAAACGTAAGCTATTGGAATGCTATCAGTTGATCATATAATTGAATCATATTACTACTAATGCACTTTTATTACACTATTTACAGTTGACTACAGTCAGTGAAATCTTCTTCTTCTTCAACAACAGCATCGCATCCATCGGATTGCATCGCATCGGTTGGTTAGTACGTTGTACTCGGTTATTAGCTGTTCTCTTCTTGTTGTTGTCGTTGTCGTGTTGATCTTTGTAGTTGTGGTTGATCACATGAATGGTTGGTTGTCTTGTTTTGATTTTGCTAATTTATTGAGGAAGTATTTATTTTTCGGGGGTCATTTTCGAGAATTATCTTTGAATTATTTTCTTTTTCTAGTAAATGTTCAAATTAATTGATAATGAGTTGTTTATTTTGGCTTTTTTGCACTAGATGTTCACTTTAATATAGCACCGCTACTGATTCATGTTATTTTTTTAAATATTATTACACAAACAGGAAGATTTCATAGAAATTTTTTGCAGCTTTTAACGGTAAAATGTTTTTTTGTTTTGTTTTTATGGATTTTTTTGTAAAAATATACATATATATTAACGGTTTTAAATACTGGATGTTTCAGAATCAGGCATTAATATTACACAATATTCAAAACTTGTTCGACATGTGAGGTTTTGAAAATTTATGGAGCTTTCGAGATTCAATCATTATATATATCTTTGAATTTCTGAAGTATATTCGAGAATATTTTTAAAGTCTTATTTTAAAAAATCTTCCATCAAATTTTTACACAATTTTTTAAATAATACAAACAAAAATGAAAATTTAAAAACATTTTTAATTAAAAATATTTAGAATTAAAAAAACTCATTTAATTCTTGAAAGTTGAAAAAAATATATATTCAAAACAAAATTTGTCTAAGTTCAAAAAATTTTAAATTAAAAAAAAAACTAATTTTATTTTTTTTATTTTTGTTGTAATTAATGTTAAAAATATGAGACTCTAAAATTAAAAAAAAGCTAAAAATAACTCCTTAACTTCAAGATTATTGATTTAAAACCAAAAGAGTTTTTGTGTTTAATAAATAATAATAATATGGAATTCAAACAAATTTCAATTAAAAAACAAATTTAAAAATAAAAATAAAAATTTAATTCAATTCTTATTTGTCATGATCAAATACTTTAAAAATATAAACTGTAATGTATATATAAATGTAATGTGAACTTCACATGTAATGAATTTATTTTTATATTTATTTATATTGCAATTCGCAAGCTTCAGAACTTAGAAATTCTTTTACCATTAATGAATATTTGAAAGTGAAGATTCTTAAGCTTAATGATTCAAAATCTTAATAATTATGAAAATAAATCATAAACTTGAGTCAAACTATTTGCTAAACTAAATTTTAAGGAATCAGGTCGAATTTAGCTTTGAAAATCTATTAACAAATTAAGCATTTTTCAAGATGTGAGGTTTTGCAAAAAAGTTATATTTATATTATATATTTTTCCTTAAATTTTTGTTGTTGTCAAAATTTGAAGAAATTATGATAAAAAATTAAAAGTTTTCGAAAAATATTGAAGACGCTTTCAAGATATGAGGTTTTGAAAATGTATATTTTTTTTGTGTCTTTTGTTTAAACTTGTTGTTTTTTTTTTAAGGGAATGGAATGAATAACACAATTTTCGAGAAATATAGACACCATTTTCAAGATATGAGATTTTAAAATATGTTAGATTTTTGTAAGAAATGTTTTGTTATAATATGTTTTCCAATTAGAAAAAATGAAAGTTTTCGAATTAAAAACATGACAAAATCTGAGACTTTACAAAAACTTTAGAAAGGGGAGCTTCGAAATTGCTTTTGATTTTTCGAGTGCATTTAGAACGTTAAGAAATTTGTTCAGAAATGTATGGGGAATAAAACTGAAATTAAACAACAAGAGTTTAGGAGAAAGGGGAGCTTCGAAATTGCTTTTTATTTTTCGAGTGCATTTAAAATGTTAAGAAGATTGGTTCAGAATTGTTTGAGGAGTAAAACTGAAATTAAACAACAAAAGTTTAGGAGAGAATCGAAATTTGTTTACAAATATATTTTTTGCGTTTTGCTTCAACGTGAAAATATGTTATGTAGGACATATAAATATATACTTTTAAAGATAAGAGCTTTCAATCACATCTTATAAAATTTTTAAAAGTCTTAAATCTTAAATTTACAATAAAAAGTGTTTTTAAATCATAATTTTGAGAAAGGTATTAGAATTTTTTGCATGGTTGGTAAACGTAGAGCTTTTATTTTTTAATAACGATATCCAAAAAATTATAAAATACCTAATTTACTTAAAATCGCTACAATTTAAGAACTTAAAATAATAGGATTTTAAAATTTGTTAAAAATTCGAAACTTGAATATGATTTTTTCACTTTTATGAGATATGACAAAAAACAAATTACATTGCTTTTTTGTTTTGTAAAAGTATATGGTTTGTTAAAATATTTATGAAAATTTTGAATCATCAAACTTTAGAATTTTCTATTTCAAATATAAATGTAGGGTAGTGAAATTTTCTTCTAAATTTTGCAACTCAATATCACAAATTTTCGATTTATTTATTTTGAAACAAAAAATACTTAGATAAAAAGTTAATTTTAAATTTTTTTTTTAATTTTTAAATTAATATTTTTATGATATTTTTTCATAATAATTGAATTATATTTTTGTTTTTTATTTGAATACACTCTTTATTTGAATATTATATGAGTTCCATATTTTTGACAGTAAATATTTTTTTATTTATATTTTTTAATTTAATATTTATTAAACAAAAAACATAGTTTTTATTAAAATAATCTTGAAACAAAAGTATTATGTTAGTTTTTTTTATTGTTATATTTAAAAAAAAATGTGAATTTCATTTTTTTAAACATTTTGATTAGGATAAATATTAATAGAGTTCAAATTTTAAAAATGTGTTTTTAATTCTTGAAAATTAATATTTATTTTAGCATTTTTAGAATTTATTATTTTTGAAAATATTTATTTCTAACTTCTCAAATTAAATTAAATATTGTTATTTTTAAAGTAATATTTTATTAATTTTTAAAATTTAAAAAAAATCAAAACAAAATTTAAATAAAATTTTAATAAAAAATACTGAAGAAAATAAACTCTTAAAAATCAACAGAAACATTTATCATATTTTTGTAGATAAATATATTTAGCATAAGTTTATTTTAAGAAATAGGAAAAAATATTAAAATTATTAAAGAAAATTTTTCTCTGCAGACACAAGAAAAGTTAATTAACAAATAAAAATTTGAATATATTAATATTATTATTAATATTATTTATTTATTTATTTATATTCTTGTAAAACCGAAAATTATTTCAATTAAAAAAAACAATAAATACTTTCATAAATTTGTACAACAAAAATTAAATATAAAAAAAAGAAAAAAAAAGAAATATTACATAAAAAAGAAAATAATAATAAAAGAAAATTCGTTTTAGAAACTGCATTTTAACGGAATAAGTTATTTCAATTAAAAAAAAAACAATAAACATGTAGGAAACATTATATATATTTTAATATACTAGCTGGCGCAAAGGATCATCGGTAGGTCTTACTAATTTCAATATACCCTTTTTTCATACGAAAACCCATGATGGGGCGGCTACGTATATTACTTTACCAGACATATTTTATTTGAATGTCATAAAAGTAACAAAAATTCTATTTTTAAAGCATAGTTTCAATTAATTTAAACTTTTAAACCAAAAAAATTAAGCCGATTCCATTTTTGAATAAATTAAACTTCTTAATACCAAATTTTTATTTAAATTTTAACTTTAGTTTTTTTTTAAATTTTCTGTCTGATTTTTTTTTTTTCAAACTCAAATCTTAAAATTAAAAATTTTACTTGTTTTGTTTATAAAAAATATTTGTAATATTTTTTTTTATTTACCTCTAATAATAACTTATTTAATTTGTTTATTTTTGGAAATCGATCATAAAAAAATATTTAATTATTTTATTATTTTAATAACTTTAATTGCTCTTATGTTTATAAGAAGTTGAGGTTCTTCACTTTTATAGTTATGAAGATATTTATTTATGTTTTTTGCTTTCCTGAGCTTATTCTAAAAATATATTTTCTTTTTAATTATTGATGGTATTTATTGCTGAAGCGAAAAGAATTTTTCTTTTTTTTGCAAACAACGGTTTCATGAATTGTTGTAAAGTTTTTAATTTTTTTTTTAATTTTCTAGTGATTATTTTTGTTACGTATATTTTTGTACTTATATTTTTTATTATTTATTTATTTAATTTTTTTTTAATGTATTGTTTTGATAAGTAATTTTAATTTTTAACTTTGCTTTACTTTTTTAGAAATATTTGTTTAATTAAAATATTGTTTTTTTAAATTTGTTTTTTTAATTCTTGAAAGTATTTATTGCTTCAATGAATTAGATTTTGCATTACCTGTTTCTGGATTTTTTTGTAATTACATCTACAATTTATTTTTGTTTTTTAATTCTTTGTTATTTATTTTTTAATATTGGGTTATTTATTGTTTTACTGAATCTGAGGGATTTTATCTGGAACATTTTTCGTGAAAAAGTCTTAAAAAATGTGAGACATAGGAATTTGAAACACAAATTTCCATAAATTGTGAATTGTATTTAAAAATTTATAAGAAGTCTGAAAAAGTCTAAAAAAAATAGTATCTCATTTAAATTTTCAAATAACTTTTAGTATTCCTGACCTGACGTTTCTGAGTTCAAACACTACCGATATTTTTCGAAATACATTTTTTTTTCTTTTTGTTTTATGTTAATTGTTTGATTCATCCCAGAGATATTGAATATTAACAAGAAAACTAAAAGGATTTCCCTCTCAAGAAATCCCTAATAAGAAACTCTGTAGATAGTTTCTGCTAATTTTCATCTCAAAAGAATAAAAACAAAAATAGGAAGAACAAACGTAAAAGAAATTATAGTTAGTGAGTCATAAACGAAATCCGAAATCAGAAAATTGCAATAAAATAAAACAATACAATACAAAATACCCACCACTGTATGAATTGCAAAGACGACATGAGACGCACGACCGGCGGCAGCAGCAGCAGCAGAGTCATACAAACCAAACAAAACAGTCAGAGACCAGAACATATACCAAGAGTTCAAAAAAATTATTAAACGGTTGTATCCGCCATTGAATTGTTGAAAATTGGATGTACGGACGGACGGACTGTTTTTGTACGTTTCTTCTTGTTTTTGTATTCTGTGTAGTTTTGTTTTTGTTAGTTTTCGTTTAAGATCTCTCACAGAGGAAATTCTCCTATCCTATCTTATTTCATACGATTCCATTCCCTTCTATACTTCACTTTTGGTTGTATACTCTGTGTATGACTTTCTGTATGACCGTCGTCGTATTGGTTGTACAATATTTTTGTTTTTATTTTTCATTTAAAACAATTTTTTTACTTCATTTTGTTGTATATTTTGTGTAGTCTTTTTGTTGTTTGCATATGGCGCGATCTATTTTTAGATAGAGGTATTTTTAAATGGCCTTGAAGTATGTGTATGTGATGTGAGAGCGCGCGGTTTTTCGGTGGGTGACTTCACAGAGGAGAAAAAACATAACTTTACTTTATCTTTTACATTTACAAAGCTTTTCGATTGTATATTTTTCTTGTCTGTCTTTTTTTTGTATATACATGTACTGTACACTATCACCATCGACAGCGCAGCGCCGCTTCCTCCACATCATCTTCATACGATGATCATCATCATCATCAAGGAAATCAAAATATTTGCTTGTGCGGGAATTTCTCTAAAATGTTTTGGAAGTAAGTATATTTTCGTTTTCTTCTACGTTGCGCATACGCTGCGGCGGGCGGGCGATCAACAGTCAAGTCAAACATCTAATTGCATTGGTTATTTGTTTAGCGAACAATATATAAATTTATGGGTATAATTTTCTTGTGGAATTCGGCTTTTGGGAGCGCCTGCCTATCTTCCACCTTCCATCTACTTTGTGGTCATAAGATCACCGAAGGAATTGGTACACTTAATTATTTCCGCATGTTTTGCTGTTTTTTTTTCTCTATTGAAAAGAAGGAATTTCGTTGGAGATTTTTCATAGATAAATATGTCTTGTGGGTAATTATAGTGGTTATGGTGAATTTATGAAGTTGTGGGGTTTTTATTGGGTGAAAAGTGATACATTATGGCGCACAGTGTGTTTTTTTTTTTTTTAAGTTACTTTGTGGAGAGAGTAATTTCGAAGCTATCTCTATGAAAATTGGAGAAATTTCTCAGAATGATATGAAAAAGAAAAAAGTTTGCACTCAAAACACATTTTTTGTCAAAATTTTATCAAAAATAGAAAATACAAAAAAATTGAAAAAATCAGAAAAAAAAACAAGGCATTAAGTTTTTCTTTCTTGGTATAATTCTCAAAGCATAATGATGTAATATTATCCAAGATATCAGCTTTTTAGTCACATAGAGTATCGAGAATGAACAAAATAATGTTCTATTGCTCCACTAAAATCGATGTATTTCATAAAAAACAGGTTCGAGAGGGTTCTGTTTTTTTTTAACCTATTCATAATTATTACTAGCATAAATCGTGGAAGATAAATTCTTAGATCTCGAAGGGCCTCGCGAGATATTTCAAGGCAAAGTTGAATTTTGAGGGGAAATTGACCTGTAATAGCGCGTTTACAATAAAAATGGCTGTGATAAAAAATTCTTAATTAAAACTACATTTTCTCATTGGAAACACTTCAAGAAATAACATCCTTTTTACAACATACAAAAATCTTTTGCCTAAGTCGAATAACACCATTTTGAAGATGACCTAAAATAATATATGCCCGTGACGAAGACTTTCAGTTAAATCGGTATAACTCCTAGTTTAGCACTTTTTATCAAAATCTGTTTTTTTCAGTCGATTCGTAATTAATCAGAGAAAAAACCATATAAAATACATTCTTGGAAATCGATTGATCTCGTGAAATATTTTAAGTCAAAGTTAAATAATGATAATACAAAACAAGCCTTTTCATAGTAATAGCTATAAATACTTCACATATAATAATAATGATAGACAATAATAAGATTAAGATTAGAAGAAAACACGTCTTGGAACTCTTTGGATGTTTTGAGGTATTTCAAGTCGAAGTTGAATTGTGAGAAAAACATGACCTGTTTTAGGGCCATTACTCTAAAAAGGGCTGCGAGGAAAATTTCTTATACAAAATTCCCATTTTCTTATTAGCAACACTTCCAGGAACCCAACACTTTTTATAGAATTAAAATATTTGTTACCTAAGTCGAAAATGACATCATTTCATTCATTTAAAATCGACCTTTTTTTTAAATGGCTGCCGATAGCAGATTTCTGCTGGATTTTTTTAATCAATTAAAAATAAATCAGAGAACACTGCGTAGAACATTTCTTGATTCTCGATTGGCCTTTTGAGATATTTCAAGTTTAAGCTGAATTTTGAGAAGAAATGGACCAGCGTTAGGACTTTCACCCTAAAAATGGCTATTTAAAAGAAAAACTTCAGGTTTTCTTATTGTCAAGATTTCCACGAACCAAAAACTTCTTACAGAATTAAAATATCTGTTACCTAAGTCGAATAGCATCATTTTTAAAATGACCCTAAAATCAAGCTCGATCCATAGAATATTCCATTAACTGTATTTAAAATGTCTATTAAAAACCTGAAAGTGAACATAAAAATGATTTCTTGGCAGTTTTGGATGATTTGTAATATTCTTAACGAAACCTCATAATTGAAAACTAATACATTCCTCCAAATAAAATTAAAAAATGTCCGATTTTTTCAGGATTTACGATATAGAAATAAATCGAACCGATACAAATCACTCGAAAAACTCTAGGAAAGTTGAGCTTTACCTTTTGTTATAAAATAATTTAGAGCAAAAATAAAAACTAATATTTAACTTAGAAAGTACAAAAAAAAAATATATGTATATCAAATCAAATTATAATTTTTTGATGAATAGAGTTTGATTTTATAGATGAAATGTTCCTCTTACTAATTCATTTATTCCTTTTACAAAATATTTAAAACCATTTTTTTGTTTTTAAAATATTTAGGAAATTTAATTTTTAAAATAAAATGAATCATTTATGAAAAAAATCTTTGTAAATTTTAGAAAAATTTAGTTGGATTTTTAAAATGAAATGTTCATTTTCCTATGTTTTTAATGTTCCTTCAATCATTTATTACTCTTACAAAATATATTGTTTCAAATTTTTGAAAAAAAATTGTTTTTTTTATTTTTTAATATTTTTTATAGTTCAAATTTAGTTTGATTTTCAGTTTATAATTTATGAACTTATTTTAGAAATAATTCAGAAAAAGGAATATTTTATTTTCGATATTTTTCTTTTACAAATTATTTAAAAAAAAAATTTAAATTTATTTTTGAAATTAAATATTCTATTTATTTTTCATTTTTGTCAATATTAAGAAAAATCTAATTTTTATCGATTTTCGAGATTAAATTTGTATATTTTAATTTATTTGTATTTTTGTACAGAATTGAAATAGCAAAAGAGAACAAAAATAATTTTGTACCAAATATAATAACAATATTAAACTTAGAAATTACTAAAAAAATATATATAAATAAATAAAAGGAGAATTTTGTTGATGAGATGAAATGTTCCTTTTACTAATTTATTCATAGAACTGTTTTTTTAATATTTAAAAAAATTATAATTGTATTAAATAATTCTTCTACTAATTTCGGAATTCGGGAAAAGTCCAAACAAATTTGGGGCATAAAGTCCTGACTTAACGCCTGAAATTTGTATGGGAAAATTCAGGAGATTTAAAGTTAATACTATAAGTAGAACCATAGAGTCTTGAATCCAATTACAAAACAAAAAGAGTCTTGGATATCGTATCAAACCACCAAGTTCTCAGTTTGCGAAGTTTTCACCTTTTTTCCCATTTGGTTTTTATAAAACAAATCAAAAAATCGCCTAGATACAAAAACAAAGATAATCACTTTCCAATCAACTTATATTCTGCCTACTTTTATCACATCATTCTTCACAAGAAATCGCGAAATCATCTTCGAATAAACTTATCATTAAAATCAAATCATTCACAAGTAAAATGAATATATTTTTAATTGAATAATTATAGCAATTACGATGCTAACACTTAATAAAATTATATACTTTATAGCCACGGTCTGCTAAATCTTTTTAGAGTGTTTTCCATCTAAGTTTCCGTTGTTTGTTTTCATAGAATTGAATGTGTGTCCGTCTGTCAACTCATTCAATTATTTTTCGATTAAGATGGTGTCTTCTGAACTATCAATGATATTTTTTTGTTTTTTTATTCTTTTTTGTCAACATTGAATAAATTCAAGTGATTCAAAGTTAATCAATATTCAGATGAGGTGTGAATATATTTTATGGCCCTAAAGTAAGGTCGCATGATGAATCTATTTCATTGAGTAATTTGTTTTTCAATGATAAAATATGTGACATTTTGTAGAAGAGGTTTTTAAGTTTTTGAAATTGAAGAGTTTGAAAATTATATTCAATATGTGGTTTCATTTTGAAGAGGACATTGAACAAAACTCAACAAAATAAAACTTAATTATTTTTTTATTTTTTTGTTTTGTTATTATCACTCAATATTGAAAATATATATTCCAGTATTGCATTTTAAAAGAAATGTTGTTAGTATTTTAGAGCATTTCTAAAGAGACGATACTTTTTTCTTAAAGTGCGTTTCATACTTTAAAAAAAGTTACCTATACAAAAATAGGAAGAAAAATATAATATTAATATGTAAAATACACATTATTTTAATCAGTTCTTAAATATCCATTAAAATGTTAACTACATAGAATATAAGATAATTATTACATTGATAGCATTTAAGATCCAAAATTATTAACTTTAAAAGTGCATATTTTTAAGTTTTTTAAATTTTATTTTAACTTTTTTGGAATTACAGATTTTATTATTTATGTTCCAAAAATTTAAAAAAAGAAGCTATAATTAGGTTTGCAGGATTTTTGAAAGGTTTTGATATCCCAGGAAATATTTCCTAAGTAGAAAAAAATCCATAAGCTTCAGCAAAATAAAAAATACCATACAAAGTTTAAAAAAATATTTATATGATAAAAAATAATAAATCATAAACAATAAAATAATATTTTTTTTTGGTTTTATGATTTTAAAGACCATTTTCTTGGTTTAAAGATTAAATAGTTATTCTATTAGTTTTTTGTTTTGGATTTTTTTGTAAATCATAAATTCTCCTTTTTTTTATTAAACATATTATATTTATTTAATTTGTTCAAAGATTATATTTTTTTATATATTTTGTATTAATTTTTGTTGCTATTTATGTGCAAAGTTAACCTATTTTATTTTGTTTCATTTATTATTAATTTTGTTGTATTTCTTAAAATTTGTATTAGAAGTTATTTTTTTCTATTACAAACTTTTAATAATTTTTAAAATATTCCATATTTTTACTCTGAAGCTTCAGAATTTTAATTTTTTAATATATTCATTTAAAGTAAGTAAACATTATGTTTTTCTAAATTATTCCATTCAAAACAAAAAATGTTAGCCTAATCTCCTTTTAAATTTAATTCTTACATTTTTTGTATTTAAGATTTTTTTTAAAGTTTCCAGATTTTTTAATATCTAAAGTTTCTATTTTTAAACATTTTATTACGATAAATAAAAATGTAATTATTATTTGTTAATTTTGAAACTTATAATACTTTTTATTATTAAAAAATCTTTTGATTTCCTTATTTTTGAAAATTAATAATTTTATTTTTATTATTTTTTAAAATTTATTATACAAGTTATTTCTTTCTTCATAATTTGTCTTTTATTTTTATATTTACGAACAATTTTAGTTTAGTTTTTTAAAATTTAATATTAACTAAATACAAACAAACACAAACATTCAAATGTTCAGTTTTAAAAATCTTGATATTAATTAATTTCTAAATTTTCTTTAGTTTTGTCAGAATAAGTATCAATATAAATCAAATTTTTATTTTTTATTTTTAAGAATTTGGAAAGTAATGAATAACTTAACATCTTTAAATTAATTTTTTTTAGATTTATAATAAAAACAAGTATTAAAAAAAATTGTTTAACAAATGTTATGGAAGAATTTTGTAAGTAAGACCAAATAAGACTTTAAATTAAAAATATTCTCGAAAATACTTCAGAAACTCAAAGATATATAGATTAATATTTATTAAAACATTTAAAATAAAAATGAAGCGGTGCAGTAGAACTGTAGCCTATTACTGTAATTGATTGTTTGTGTTTAATACTTTTAAATTTAAATTACTGTTGCTTTCAGAAATGTTCCAAAAGGTAAGTATATTTTTCTGACTTCGAACCGTTGACTTATCAAGAAATTATAAATAAATTCGGCAAACCATCCCAAACACCCTGGATTTCATTATATTTCAAATATTTTCAAGAATTGTTTTATAAATCTACTTTGTTAAGATTCTTTTCTTTTTAAATATTTTTTATAGAAATTTTGTATATAACTATAGATTTTTGAAAATAAAACCTTTTTTAAATAATTAAGCAAAAGTATTTTATTTTTTTCAATTAAATAATCCTTAGAAATTAAGTGTAATAAAAGGAGAGCTTTAGGTTTAGATGTTTTTCATTGGCTTTTCAACTAATTATATTAATTATACTAAAATATATAATTCAAAATCATGTCAATTAATTTTCATTGTTGCATAAAGAGAATAGGGGTGATTTTTTGTTTCTTTAGTTTCTGTTTTTTGAGCATTTGATTTTTTGTATGTTTTGAAAATGTAAAAATTATGTCTTACTCAAGCAATGAAATCCATAAACAATTTAACAACCAATTAAGAAAGAAGATGAGAGATCTTAACACTGAATTGAAAATGTCGGCAAGAGAGGAACATCCATCAGATATTCTAAATCTAGAACAACAAAGATATATGGAATTGTTATATATCCAGCCTAACTTAAACGGGTCTGGTTGTCAAATGGATGAGCTCGAGGCCTCTCTCTCTCTTATATTTACATTACATAAAATCGATGCTTTAAAACCTAAGCTTTAATTTTGAAAAAAATATTTTTAAAGATATATTTGTTTGTTGGAAATTTACAAACTCTAGTTATTGTGATTTATTTTAAAATCAAAATTTAAAGTTCCGCCTCAAACTTTTTACTTTAGTGGCTTTCACAAAAAAAAAAAGTGCACATTCGACTGGATTCAAACTTAAGTTAGATTTATTGTATAAAAAGCCCAATTTACTAACAAAAAATGTGACTATTTGTAGCGAATTTTACAAAAGAAATTTTAAATATAAAATATTTTATAATATTTGAATTGTGCAGTGAATATCTGAAATATTTAAATATAGTTAACACATTAAAATGAAATGTAAAAGATTAATTGTAAATCTTACAATTGCATAATAATATAATAAATTGTTCTATATTAAAGAAAACTTCAATATATTTTTCTATTCTTTCTAAAAAAATCACAAAAATACTGTAAATTCCATATCAATTTGATGTCAATATACAAACCAATAATTTTCACAAAAAAAAAAAAAAACCTACCTTTGAGTGTATCCTAAAAAAACAGCTAATAAAGTTGAAAGCCCAAATTTCATCTGAATTTCTTGTATTTATTCATGTTCAATCTGAAAATTTAAAATGAAATTTTATTATTAATAAATTAATTCTCTTGAAAAAGTTTTATTCATAATTATTAAGTTTTCTCTTGTTGGCCACAATCACATTGAAGCTCATACGTTGTCAATTATAATTTAATATTTTGTTCATATTCGATAATTGTTTTATTTTTTATTTATGGTTTTCATATTGAATTACGCTTCAAATATTCTCGAATGCTTTGCATGGAAATGTGGAAATTAAAAGTAATTCATTTCGATTGTTTCGAGACTTCATTGAGTAAGTAAAAGGTAAGATTCGCTGTTTAATTCAAAGTATTTTCATCACATTAAAATTATAACAAAAATTCCATGAAAACTATTTAAATCTTAAAACAACTGGTTAAAAACTTTTTACGGAAGGACGAAATCTCAAAGTAAAGAAATTCCTTTTCAAAAATAAATACCATAGTTTATGGTCGCGAAAACTTGTAGCGAAAATAATTTTATTGAAGAAGACTATGTCAACCTATGATGTAAGAACATTCAAGCAAACCACGTTCAGATGTTTTAATATGAAAGAAAGTGGAAATGAAAGGTATATAGTATAAAGTATAGTGAGTAATCCTTGAAACACAAAGGATTGAGAATGTAACTATGTATATAAGAAACTTCGTTTGCATATGCTATCTATCCCGCTGTGATATCCACAGAACAAAGAAAAAAGAGAAAGACAAAAGTTTATTGCCAATATTAGTTAGTAAAGAATGTACAGAGGTAGAGTACGTTTCTACAGTCAGTGAGGAGTGGTCGACCTGTCAACTAAAAATTATTAAGGGCCTAATAGTCTTGTTGGTAAATGTTATGAAAGCTATAAACGACTTCAAGTACTTGCTTCAAGCAACAACTTGTCAAATATTTAAACAACAACTACTGCGTTTACCTGTTTCATTTTTTCGGTGAAGAACTAGTTTTTTTTTTTTCTTGTCGGTGCCAATGATTTTTGGAATTGTTTGTTGTTGGATTTCCGTATTTGTAAATACAATTTATTTGTTGACTTTACCTCCTCTCACAAATACACACCTTTATTGCACGTTTTAGATGAAAAGGTCACAGGTTTTTCTATCTTCATATGAAAGGAAGTTGAGTTCGTTCTTCGTTTTTATGCGGTGAAAGCTGGAACTCCATTCATTATTTATGAGTTTGAAGAAAACCATCGCACCAGAACTATCTTCTTCTCAATCTCTCTTGCTCCCTATCATTTTCACATCAAAGTTTATATTCCGAGAAAATAAAATGTCCATCTTCTTGCGATTATATACTTATACACTCAGTCTGCTCTGTTTATATTTCCCCTTACAAGCCGAACCAGTCAACTAATAAGTATAAGAGAGCAACGAGTGAAATATTTCCATAAATAAAATCTACAATTACACCTTATCACGTTTTATTATGAATTTCATTATATAGACATCTTTAACCAAAGCCAAAGTACAAATCATCCGACCGAACTTGCAAAGCACTGGGAGGAAATTTAGTTTTAATTTCTATTTCTATTAATATGGTTAGATAGTTGGTTGGTTTAGGTGCTATTACTTTCGCTTTCTACTCTGACTATTCTGAGCTCGATCCTCAGTGCACACGTTAGAATTCTGGAATATTCGACAGAGTACCAGTAAAAGGGCAATATTCGAAATGGTTGAACAGGGATTGTCAGAGGAGGGTTAATTGCAAATTCAAGAATTCATACGGAAGCCTTCAGCTTCAGCAAAATAAACAATACCCTCAATATTAAAATGTTTTCATCAAAACAATAAATACACTCAAGAATTAAAAAAGAAATACATAAAAAAATATTTAACAATAATGACAAAATATAATAAATATAATAGAGCACAACAAAATTCTCAAAAATTATTTTAAAAAAATAATAAGTCCTGAAACAGCATAGGTAAAAATTAAAGTTCTTTCCTCAAAACAAAAAATATCACATAGAAATAATAACAAACATTCAATTTGAAACAATTTTGCAATAATTATTTAAAAAAATACAACGCATTAAAATTTATAAAAATTGTAATATTAATAAACACAAAATAAATATAAAAAAAAAAATGTTAAACATAAATAATATCTTTAATTAGACTAAGAAATATAATAATAAAAATATTTGTTTTTTAAATGTTATAAAATCAATCAGATTTATTTAAAAATTCAAAACAAAATAAATATATTCAAACATTATATAATAAAATAAATAAACATTTAAAACTAAAATGCAAAATAAATATATATTAAAATTTAAGAAATAAGTTATGATGAGTCAATGAGTAAATTACTTAGGAATAAATGCAAATTTTAAATATATTTATTTTACTAATTTTAAACAAAAATTTGTCTGCAAAAATACGGTATATAAGATTATAAAAAAAAATATATCAAAATATAAAACAAATAATATTTTAAAAACCAAAAAAAAAATGTAAAGTTCCAAATATATAAAAATATGAATATGTATGAAAATATAAAACATTAAAAGTATTAAGACATTCATACATCCGATAAAAAAAACATTAAACAAAAAGATTTAAACTTGAAAATGTAAAAATATTTAAATTAAAAAATATATAAAAATGTGAAATATAGAACATCAAAATAACAAAATACTAAAGCACTAAATTCATATAAAACAATTAGAAAACAAACTTAAATTAAAATATTAAAATATGAAAATGCTAGATTATAAAAATGCCATATTATAAAAATATATCAAAAATATTTTAAAATTAAAATATCGAATAAAAAAAACTAAAATAAAAATATAAAGATGTAAAAAAGTATATAAAAACATGAAAATATCAAAAAATAAAAACTATATAAATATATAAAACATCAAAAATATAAGAGAATATAAAAACAACAGAATATATGAGAATGTAAACTATAATAATGTAACATTTACAAATATCAAAATATCGATATCAAAAATATATAAAAACACCAAAAATATAAAAATAAAAAAATATATAAAAAAGTAAAATTAAAAAAAAATAATACATATAAAAATTTAAAAACATAAAAATATAAAAGATCCAAAAATAAAGAAACACCAAAATAATGTAAATATAGAAATGTAAAATATATCGAATTATAAAACATCAAAATAGCGAAATATTAAAACAAATATGAAATATAAAAAAAACATTCAATAAATGTATCCATTTTTAGTTTTATTTTTTTTTAGTTTATTGAAAAAAAATGAGTCAAAGAAATAAATTGAAAATGATTTGAGGAACAAATATAAAGATACCAAAATATTTAAATAAAACAAAAACATTTAGATATCAAATATAAAAAAAAAAAAAAATAAACATATCCAAATATGATAATGTAAAAATATAAAAATAACAAGATAAATAAAAAATTAAAATATTAAACACCAAAATAAAAAAATATTAAGGCACTAAAAAATCAATTTATATAAATTAGAAAACAAAATTAAATAAAAATATCGAAATATGAGAAAATATATCAAATTATACAAAAAAAATTTAACAATAAAAAACAAAAAAATATATAAGAATGTAAAATTTATATTTTTACTTTAAAAATAAAACATCAAAATACCGAATATATACAAAATTAAATAAAAATATTAAAAATATATAAAAAATTAAAATATGAAAATATTAAAAACAAACTAAATATATAAGAATTCTAAATATAAAATTTAAAAATATAAATACAGCAAAATATATGTAATCATGAAAAAAATAAAAATATATCAAAATATAAAACATCAAACCAAGATAGTATTCAAACATTCAAATATCGAATATAAAAAGAATTAAATAAAAATATCATATATACAAATAAAAAATATATAAAAGTGTTAAATTATAAAAATTAAAAAGTATATAAATATATCAAAATATAAGACATCAAAATAAAAAAAATATTAAAACGCAAAAATATCGAATATTAAAAAAACTAAAATAAAAATATGAAAATATTAAAATAAACATGAAAAAAATTAAAATATAAAACAATAAAGAATATATAAAACAGCAAAATAAGAAACATTAAAATATCCAATAAAAATATAAAATAAAATATAAATATAAAATTAGAAAACATCAACATATTAAAACATAAAATATCAAATTATAAATAAATCTATCCGTTTTTTGTCAAAGAAATTAATTGAAAATAATTTGAGAAAAATATTAAAATAAATAAAAATATTAAAATAAACAATAAAATATCAAATATTTAAAAAATATGTATATAAAAATAACAAAATATATAAATGTAAAATTATAAGAACTAAGAAATATATCTAAATATATAAAGAAGTAAAAATGTAAAAATAATATATTATATTGTTAAGGGTTTTTTGTATTTTATCTTATTTTTTATTTATTAGTTTTCATTGTATATTTTTTTTTGTATTAATTTATTATTATTTTAATTCAATGTTTTATTCCATGCTTAAGTATTTTTTAAATTTTGTGGTATTTTGTAGTTTTAATTCTTTGTTAATGTCTTTTGGCATTTGTTTAATTCTTCGTTGTTTTCTTTTTACTTAAATCCTTTTCGTCTTTTTTCGTACATTTTTTTATTTTTCTGTTAAATATTTTTTATATACTTTTGTTATTTAGCTTATGCTGATTTAATTTAGTTTTATTTATTCTTAAGTACTTAGTAATTTAGTTGTATTCTTTTTTATTGTTTGTTGGTTTCAAATTTCAATGCAGATTTTTTTAAAGTTCAAAAATGTGTGAGTAAACTTGAGATTTAACTTTGATATTTGAGATTTTAAAAATTGTGTTATTATAATAAATCAATCAAAAATCCCACCAATAAATAATCGCAGTGCTTAAAACAAGCCGAGAATGAGTGAGTGACTAGTTAGTAAGCCAACCAAATGACTATCATGAATAGTGTAGTGTAAGAAATAAAATCACAAAATGTCTGGGAAGTTTGATGAAAAAAATAATAAAACCACTCTGGGCTTTAATGGCGGTTTGTGTTGGTAGGTGCGCTAGCTCGTTCATTCTTTAATCAAAACCAGCAGAAGACATGATACATGGGAAAAATGACTGAATTGCAATGGTATGGTGGTAGAAGAGATAACCGTGCGCAATGAACAGAAATCTTATGATGTGACGCATATTTAATAGCTCGTAAACTCAAACAGAGTGTTTTGTTTTGTAGAGGCATAAAGCCAGTTAGTTGCTGTTTAAGTTTAAGCCAGCCAACTAGCCGTCGCGTCTCTGACAAACTATTTCACATGAATATCAAAAGGTGTAGAGAGAGCGTGGTAATCTGAACATTCAATTTAACCGCGCTATATAAAAATATTACCATAGTAACTGTAACGATCATTTGTAATTCAAAGCAAACAACATTGTTTCCAGCTGCTAATGTTTTTATTACAATTTATTTTTAGATTTTCTCATTTCTATGTTTTGCTTTATTATATTTTTCTTGAATGGATTAAGTTTATTTTTATTTAGATTGAGATTGAATAGAAT
>JXPG01067457.1:0-10135 GCA_001015175.1 Megaselia abdita | reverse complement strand
AAAACGAATGTATATCCAAAAGTTATGACTTTCAAAGACAAGAAAACTAGCAATGAATTTTTTTTGAGTATTTATCACTTTTTTTCAATCGGTTTATTCTGTTGATGCCCATGATTAATCCACTACGAAAAATTAATGGCGATACAAAGTTACCTGCATTCGATGAGATCCAAATTAAAAAGGAATTATTTTCATTGGACAATAATAAATAGTCCTTTGTATATGCTTTTCAATCTATCAATGGGATCAGATCAATTACCTAAACAGTGGAAAGAGTCCTTCATTATTCCACTGCATCAAAGTAAGGCAAGTAATGTGATTCAGTAAGATACCATTGAAACTCAATTATTAGTTATGCTCAGAATAGATTTATGAAAAACAGATCTATATGAACAAATCTATTGAATCCTACCTCGTCAACAATTCGTAATCAATAATAATTTGACAAGGTAAATCAAGATTTATTGATCAGTATAATCTCGATAAAATCACAGCTTCATTATGAGTTCTGAACACATGTTTATTAAGAATGCTTCATATTTCAATGAGTAAGTTACGCATTTAAATATTTGGAATACATACAACAATTAAAATATTTAAATGATGTTCAACAAATTGAGGGAAGCACAAAGAAGCACTATTTAAAAGACATGTTCGCTCCCCTTAACACATTGAAGAACAATCTCTAAAACTGAGAAATTTCCCTTAATAGCCAAAATCCTCATTCCAAATGACATAAGTTCGATGGACAGCTAAAAGAAAAGGCAAAGACGTCTTCATAGCAAACTGACGCACTAATAAATATAAAGTTACCCGGAAAGCGCCGTGCCGTGTCGATGCACTTGTTCAAATTAGCGTTTTGCCATTTATTTTTAAAAGCAAATGACTGTTGGTAGTTTGCTTGCTCGCTCGCTCGCCTTGCCTTGCCTGCAACCCGTTGAGCGGATGATCTGGACAATTACAAAACCAGCTAAATATACTATAATACATTTTCAATTTGAATACACTTGTGTTCCGTTGACCGATCATCGCTCTGGGATCACTCTAAAAATAGGAGAAATGAAAATATTCATTAAAAACAAAGTTTCCCCTCTAATGTGGTCGTTCGTCGTTTCTCTGTTCACTTCAGTCAACTGACTGCCGTGACAGTCATTTTGTCAAGTCCGCTGCTTGTGAAACTTTTTTCTTAATTATATTTTTGTCTCGTTGAGTATTTCGTTTTCTGTATATTCACGTTTTCATTAGTATTTGATATTTGACAGATGGTTTTTGAATGACTGCCATGCCGGCCGAACGACCAGGCTGCGTGCGGGTGGACTAGACAACACAAAACTGTTCGTATAGGGACGGACATGACAATTCGACGTACTATATAGATGCAATTGATGCGCACACCGGAAATGCATTTGATTGGTGGATGTCAATGGTGAAATCAATCGATGTGATGCTCTAGGGGATTAGAAAGTAATCATAATGACGGAAAATTACTCTTTTTTTCTTTTTGACGACAGGCACTACATTTTCGCAATGAGACAAGCGTTTTGACGAAGCGCCAATTCCACAACCAAATTTTTGGTGGGTGGAATTCTTAAAATCAACATCTGATGTCAATCCATTTCGGTTTCTTTTATGACAAAACATGTGGATTTTGAAACATTTAATGGTACTTTTTTGTTCGTTATAGATTTTTAGATGTTCATGTTATTTCTATATTTTGTTGGAATTGAGTCATGCTTGTAATAGGTCAATTATTCATGTAGTTATTAACATTTATTAAATTGATATTGAGTAGGTGCGTATACGCTGTGTTGTCTATTTTTCTTTAATTTTGTTTTATTTATTTTTAGCATTTGATGTATTTTTTTATTAGTAAATAAAATATTTTACAACGAGAAATATAGAGCAAGTAAACGTTGCACTTAGTCTACAAATATACATTGTTAGGTTTATTCGATTTATTTCTTATTTAATATTGGTTTGGATTATTATTGAAGTAACAATTGAACAATGTTATTTTTTTTTATTTAAAAATATTTGAGCTTTAAATATTTTNCCAAATTTTTGGTGGGTGGAATTCTTAAAATCAACATCTGATGTCAATCCATTTCGGTTTCTTTTATGACAAAACATGTGGATTTTGAAACATTTAATGGTACTTTTTTGTTCGTTATAGATTTTTAGATGTTCATGTTATTTCTATATTTTGTTGGAATTGAGTCATGCTTGTAATAGGTCAATTATTCATGTAGTTATTAACATTTATTAAATTGATATTGAGTAGGTGCGTATACGCTGTGTTGTCTATTTTTCTTTAATTTTGTTTTATTTATTTTTAGCATTTGATGTATTTTTTTATTAGTAAATAAAATATTTTACAACGAGAAATATAGAGCAAGTAAACGTTGCACTTAGTCTACAAATATACATTGTTAGGTTTATTCGATTTATTTCTAATTTAATATTGGTTTGGATTATTATTGAAGTAACAATTGAACAATGTTATTTTTTTTATTTATAAATATTTGAACTTTAAATATTTAAAAAAAATTTAAGTAAAGAAAATATGTTCAGGATTCGTACAAAGGCTTAGAAGAGCTTAAAAGAGTTTATTTTTTATAATGAAGTAAATAATATTTCTTTCTTTCGAGAAAAGAGAATGATTTTGTTTTGAAATCATATATGCCAGTATAAAATATAGAGCAAGTAAACGTTGCACTTAGTCTACAAATATACATTGTTAGGTTTATTCGATTTATTTCTTATTTAATATTGGTTTGGATTATTATTGAAGTAACAATTGAACAATGTTATTTTTTTTTATTTAAAAATATTTGAGCTTTAAATATTTTAAAAAAATTTAAGTAAAGAAAATATGTTCAGGATTCGTACAAAGGCTTAGAAGAGCTTAAAAGAGTTTATTTTTTATAATGAAGTAAATAATATTTCTTTCTTTCGAGAAAAGAGAATGATTTTGTTTAGAAATCATATATGCCAGAATGAGAATTATTCAGAATTTTATTCATAGAACTCCCAAAATGAAAAAAAAAAACTTCAGTCATTTTATTTAATTAAAACGTAAACAAAATTAAAAAGTTAAGAAAATATATATATCATCTAATCTTAATTTAATAAAAAAAATTAAATCAAAACATACAGAAGTTGCATTTAATTGTTTATCTTTAATATTAACTAAATCTAAAAGATTCTCACAATTCTGAATCAAAATCTTTTATAATGAAATTTAAATTCTTTTAGAAAAATGAGAATCCTTTGCTTTTCTTTAAGAAATTATTACATTTTTAAAGACGTCTTACGTTGACAACAGCAAAAGATTAAATGATTAACATTTTTATAAAAATTCAGAAATTTGTTATTTGAAGTTTTTTTTTCTAACCCAAACAAAGAATAAAAAAACTTTATTTTAAACTTTTTTAAAATCCGAGACATGTATATCTTTAAAAATGAGAATAAGAGTAACAAACCTATTTAACTCTACGAAAATCGTTGAGAAAATAATCTTAAATGATTATTAATATATTTTTTCTTAAAAAAATAATATTGCTATATTTTATAATACTTTGATTATTTTTTTTCATAAATATCTTGTATCTGGAATACAATAATTAATCTTTCTTTTAACTACTTATAATATAACTAAAAATTTAAAGCTCAGAAAAGGTTGAAAACATCATCAAAATCGTATCAAAAGAAACACAACCATTTCTAACATAAAATATATTTTTCATAAATAAATAAAAAAAAATAATAGAAAATATAATTTTTCGGAGCTAAAAGAATTACAAATTATTCTTCTTGATATCCGACCATTTTTTTAAATATTAATTCAGAGTATAAAGATAGACACATTTTTTTCGAAATAAAAACACATTGTTCTTAAGTTTTTAAATTATTTTAATTAAAAATAACACTGAAGGAAAAAAAACTTTTTAATTTAAAAAAATAATGAAAAATACAAAAACAAAAATCTTTATAAATTTTTGGAAACAACTAAAAAATTATGCGAGTCATTTGCAACCACAAACATTTTATAAAATTCCAAATATTTTTTTTTTTAAACGTTTAAAAATTTGCATTTATTAAATTCATATTTTTATAAATTCATACTATAATTTAGAAAAATATAAACACAAAAAAAAACATTTTAAAATTAAAGAAAAATCTTAATTTATTTTAAAAAGTAATAAATTTGCAAAAATATTGAATTCAAAAAGTATTCAAATATAAATATAGATATCTTTTTTAATTGGATTTATATTAATATTTATCCTAATCAAAATGTTTAAAAATATAAAATTCTAATATTTAAAATCTATCAAAATATATATATAACTAAACAAAAGATAGCTCAAGATTATTGGAAAAAAAAATATGTACAATTTTTAAGAATCATTGCAATTTGTGATTTTTTTTATAAATTCATACTATAATTTAGAAAAATATAAACACAAAAAAAAACATTTTAAAATTAAAGAAAAATCTTAATTTATTTTAAAAAGTAATAAATTTGCAAAAATATTGAATTCAACATTTTTTTAAATATAGATATCNATAGATATCTTTTTTAATTGGATTTATATTAATATTTATCCTAATCAAAATGTTTAAAAATATAAAATTCTAATATTTAAAATCTATCAAAATATATATATAACTAAACAAAAGATAGCTCAAGATTATTGGAAAAAAAAATATGTACAATTTTTAAGAATCATTGCAATTTGTGATTTTTTTTATAAATTCATACTATAATTTAGAAAAATATAAACACAAAAAAAAACATTTTAAAATTAAAGAAAAATCTTAATTTATTTTAAAAAGTAATAAATTTGCAAAAATATTGAATTCAAAAAGTATTCAAATATAAATATAGATATCTTTTTTAATTGGATTTATATTAATATTTATCCTAATCAAAATATTTAAAAATATAAAATTCTAATATTTAAAATCTATCAAAATATATATATAACTAAACAAAAGATAGCTCAAGATTATTGGAAAAAAAAATATGTACAATTTTTAAGAATCATTGCAATTTGTGATTTTTTTTATAAATTCATACTATAATTTAGAAAAATATAAACACAAAAAAAAACATTTTAAAATTAAAGAAAAATCTTAATTTATTTTAAAAAGTAATAAATTTGCAAAAATATTGAATTCAACATTTTTTTAAATATAGATATCTTTTTTAATTTGATTTATATTAATATTTATCCTAATCAAAATATTTAAAAATATAAAATTCTAATATTTAAAATCTATCAAAATATATATATAACTAAAGATAGCTCAAGATTATTGGAAATAAATTGAATTATTGTGTTTTGTTTTTAATAAATACCATATTTAACAAACAAAAATTTTTGTAATATTTCGAAAATTAAATCATTCACTTTTAAATAACAAATGTAATATTTCAAAAATGAAATCATTCACTTTTAAATAACAAAAAAATAATTATTTATCTTATAAAAGTTTACAATTCTTGAGCTTCAAAATTTTAAAAAATATGAATCTAAAATATAAAAAATACATTAAGATTTGGTTGTTTTTTTTTTTGTTTGTTTTTAGTATATATTTAATTATAAATTTTTTCCAAAGGAAACGTTTCTTATTTTTCATAATTTTGTTTAAATTAAAATATTTTTTCTCGATCTTTCTTCAGTGTTATTTTTAATAAAACTTATTCAGAAAACTTAAAAAACTATATATTTTTATTTCGAAAAATATTTGTTAGATTAATTATTGTATTTCAGATGCAAGATATGTATCAAAAAACAAAACTTCAACTAATTTTCGTTTTCTAAATAAAATTTCTATTATAAAAATTATTTATTAGATTCGTTAAATGTCAGGAAATGAAAGCTAAAGGATTCAGAAAATTGGGATTTCTTATAGATATTTTGTTTGTTCATGGTATGTTCATGGTAATTTCAAATTTATTATTTTTATTGATGTTATGTACTTGTCATGGATTAAAAGTAAGAATTAAACAATATTACGTATACGTTCTAATGATTGTTCTTTTTTTTATTTTGACTTACTTTAAATATTGTATCTAAGCTTCAAGGAACAAAATATTTTTAAAGTAAGGTTCCCAGCTTTTTTTTTTTTTTAAATTTATTATTTCAAGGATCGAACATTTCTGAATGACAAATAAATAAGATACATTATGTACTTAATTAATATTACGTATACGCACCGATTGTTCATTGTTTTAAATTTAATATTTGAGCTTTGATTATTGAATAAATATTTTGAGGAAAGAATGTTAAATTAAAGTATTTTTAATTTTGGAAAAAAAAACATAATATTCGGAAGAATTAACTAAATTTTTAGGAATGAAAACCACCTACATATTTCAATTTTTTTTTTAATAAATGTTATCATTAAAACTAAAACATTCAACATTCACTCATTCCACAAAATCTAAATTAAAAAAAGAACTCTATCAAACTAAATCCGCAGATTACACAGTTAATACAATGGAAATTGCCTTGACCCTTTAACGAACCGACAAACCCCGTTGACTGACTACAATGAACAGAAACGTAAAAAGTAATTACAAAATTGAAAACAACTTAAATCACGTGTTCACAAGAGTCAAGTGCACGCGCTAGTTGGGAAAACTAAAAACAAACAAAAAACATGAATTTCTTAGAAATTGGAACACTGTTTATGCTTATGTAAACTCATAAAATACTGCAATTAAAGATAGCTCTTAGAAAATAATAAAATAAGTGAAAACAAACATTCATCTCTTCTCCACACTCGATCGTATAACCTTGGCCATTCGCAGACAGGTAAACAGATGGAAGTGTAAACAAATCGGTGAAAATTTTCTCTAAAGGATTGTGCGTACAGACTCACTTAGATTAGACAGAGAAAATTTCCACTTAATTGGTAATAAATTTCTCAACTTTAGCACGGCCTAGATCGCTACTACCAACTTAACATAAATTTGTTAACTTGATGTGTGCAATGTTGAAGAATTCGACTTGACTTGGCTGCCTACAACTAGTATATCACCTCAGCCAACCGACTACAACTACATCAATCTATCGCGCAGTGTTAATAAGCGATTATTTACATTTTTGATTAGTAAATTGAAGCTTACAGCTATTTTATAGTTATTTTCAATTTATAAATCACAAGACTTGATGGAACTTTTTCCACTGTCTCTGGTTATGTTTTCTCGTGTGAAAATAATTGTATGAAATAAATCGATCATCAGAATTCTCAAAAGAGTGAATTTAAATTTAAATCCAAAAATATGATGATTAGATCATGAGATCTCTTTCAACCTACAACAAAATATTTCTCACAGTCTAATCAGTCATGCTAATTTTATAGAACGGCCAACCTACATTTTCCTGAGCTCTTTTGGTCAATTTCATTTCAATCGTTATCGAAATCGCCAAATTGGTAATGAAATTTCTTAACTTAACCAACACCTCTCCAATCTGACACATGTATATTCAATGTCTGTCTGTCTCTGTATATATAGAAACTTTATCAATTACATTCGCGTAGGTTGTCGCTTTGCTTATGTTTTTACGCGGAGAGTTCACCAGCTACGTGAACGGGGGGTTATATCATATGGGTGTTGTAATTCATTCGAGAGAACTATAGAAGATATACATATTTTGTTTAAATTCAAGGTTTGCAGTTGATTTGTGGACTGTAGAGAGATAAACTATGTCAAATTGGGGGGATTTGTGGAGGAGGAATCATCAGCAACAGGAAATTATTGAGAACAAGATATTCAATTGATTTGTTTCGCAATTGTTTGGGTTTTCATTGATTTAACTGAGAATTATAGGTATTACATTTATATTTGGAGATTGAGTAAAATTTTCGAGATCCGGGTATTGATTTAAAGTAAAAATAAAAATTCATTCACATATTTCGTTTGATGAATATTCTACACTCGACATAAGTGAGCTACACATTTTAATAATCCCAAAAATTCATATTGTTTTGAATATGTCAGGTATTTTATTTAGGCAGTAGGAAGAATTACAGAACAGAAAAAATCAAAAGAAAATTATTTTTTTTAACAGTTGTGATTTTGTTCGCGGTCAACACTAAAGACAGTTTTTTAAATCTCTCTTTCAATCTTGTTCAAATAAGTTAAAAGTTCCAAAGTATATTAAGACAAAAGTTAATAATATTATATTTTTTTTAGAATTGAAATTGAAAAACACTTTTTTTTTAAATAAATATTTTAAAATTACATTAGAAAATTCATGTAAATAATATTAAATTTAATTACATCTTTTTTTGAATTAGAAATAAATATTTTATTAAACACTTGTCTATATATTATGGAGTTTATGAAATATTTTCGAAAATATATTTTTATTTACAAAAATAATATTAAAAATAATATATATATTTCATCATATATATATGAAAAATAACCATAATTATTTAAATAATTATCAAACAAAACTTCCAAAAAACATTGTTTATAATAAATATGATGGAAGATTTTTGTAAGTTTTTAGATTATCCTATAAAATTAGCATTTTTAATTTTATGATTACAATTAAAAAGAAATAATAAAAAAACAATGGATTCTTCTGTAAAACATAATAATTTATGCCTATCCAAATTTTTAAATTTAAAAAAAAAAAAAATTTGGAAATTAAAAAAAAAATCTTTATTTTATTTGAAAAGTTGAAAATATTTTCAAAAATATTAAATCTATAAAACTTAATTAATTTCATGATTATTAAAATAAAAAATATGAATTTTTGTTGTTTGATTTCAATAAATATCAAATTTTAAAAATATTATAATAGAAAACATGGCGCCCCGACTTAACGCCTAAGACATAACGGCCGTGGACTTAGTGCCTGAATTCTCCCATACAAATTTCAGGCGTTAAGTCAGGACTTTATGCCCCAATTTTTTTTGGACTTTTCGCCGGATTCGGCTATTATGTCGTAGTACTGAATGTCATCCAAATATTATGTCTTAACATTCTAACCAATTGCCAAAAAGGTTCGGATGATAGGTCCTATTTTTCTGGTACAAAAACATAAATTATTAAAACACAAAATGTTGGATGCTATATCAAAAACAAAACAAGACTTAGGATTCAAATATATATAAAATAGAAATAAACGAAAATAAAATTTGTGTTTTCAAAATCAATAAATATTATTTAAAAAAAATAAATAATAAAAGAAATATTTTGATTAAAAAATAAAAAAAAAAATGTTTCTTTTTCTAAAAATGTAAAAGAAAAATTCTATAATTAAATTAATAATTCGAAAATCAAACAATCCTTTTACTAAATATTAAACAAAAATTTGTTCTCTAAAACTAGTAAACAAAATTAGGAATCATCTTGAAAATCAAGCTGAATTTTCTTTTTAGAAAACAATAAAAAAAAATTATAAGAAACATTTTTTTATTTAAATTTAATAAAATTTTAATTTTCTAAATATTTAGAATAAAAGTTATATAAAAAAATTAGTAAAAGTAAGATTCATATGGAAAATCAAACTAAATTTTTTTTTTAATTATTTTCTTTTTTCAATTCTTTACAAAAACACAAAATTAATCCCGAAAATCGATAAATAAAATTAATAAAAGGAATATTTTATTTCAAAAATAAAAAGAATCCTTTAGATAATTTGTAACAGTATCAAAAATAAAATGTTTCTTTTTTCTAAATATTTCTAAAAAAAGGTTCCATAAACAAATTAATAAAACGAAAATCAAACTAAATCAATCCTTTTACTAAATATTAAACAAAATTTTTTTCTCTGAAATTAGTAAACNTTATTTCAAAAATAAAAAGAATCCTTTAGATAATTTGTAACAGTATCGAAAATAAAATGTTTCTTTTTTCTAAATATTTCTAAAAAAAAGGTTCCATAAACAAATTAATAAAACGAAAATCAAACTAAATCAATCCTTTTACTAAATATTAAACAAAATTTTTTTCTCTGAAATTAGTAAACAAAATTAGGAATCATCTTGAAAATCAAAATTTAAAAAGAACATTTTTTTATTTAAATTTAATAAAATTTGAATTTTCTAGATATTTAAATAAAAGTTATATACAAAAATTAGTAAAAGGAACATTCATATCAAA
>JXPG01067326.1:3556-21438 GCA_001015175.1 Megaselia abdita | reverse complement strand
GACCTTTAAAATGAGGTATCACATGTCAATGGAGTTTAATGTAATTATAGTGTTAAATTGAATCCCTATCCAAATATTTTAACAAAANTTCCAGAAATGGAGCTCTAGCGCCATCTGGTGCCAACCAATCAAAATGCTGATAAATGCAGTTTGTAGTACTCAGATAGACCTTTAAAATGAGGTATCACATGTCAATGGAGTTTAATGTAATTATAGTGTTAAATTGAATCCCTATCCAAATATTTTAACAAAACAAAAAAGAATTTTCAAAATTACGAAAAACTTTTCCTTTAATTTGAAAAGTTGAAAATATATAAAATCCGCAAAATTTTTAAAAATAAATAAAAAATTTCAAGAACTAATAAACATCTTTAATTTCAAAATTAAGCATTGATAATGTTTTTATTAATTTAAAAAAATGTAGAATTCAACAAATTCTTTAATAAATATTCAAAGATTTTAAAAATAAAAAAGATAATTCAATTATTATTTATCACCATACGGAATGTTTAAGAATACAAACTTATTACAAACAAAAATTAATTCCAAAATCGTTAAAATTAAGTTACATTTTTATTTGAAATTATTTTAAATATGTATTTTTACAGTACTTTGAAAATATGCTGTGTTTTCAGAGAGTATAGAAAATGTTGCTTAAAAAAAAGAAATACAATTCGAAGATTTAGAAAGAAAAAAAAAAGCGGGTATTTGAAAAACATTTTAAAGTTTCATAATTCAAAGTGTTCATAAATATTGAAACAAATCATAAATGTTTTAAAGTCGAAAATGTAATGTTCAATTATTTATCTTATCTTAAATAAGTTAAATAAAATAATAAGCTGGTTATAACGTTATAATTTGTTTCTTTCTAAAATTTGTTTGATATTGAGTTCTAGAAAAATATAATTCTTCGATTCAAAAGATTGACTTTAAAATTTAAGATATCGGCTTTAAAAACAAATAATTTATGGTTTAGAATGAAATAGTTGTTTAAATTTAATGAAATATTGTTCTTATTTCCATCGTTGATGTATTACTTATTTAAATATTGAAATATCTGGGAGGACTTTTTTTTTTTTTTTGCAATATACCATAAATTGATTTTTTCTAGTTTTGTATTAAATATTTTAATTCTGAAGAGGAAAACATATTCTTAAAACTCTAAAGCTCAGTGGGAGCAAAAAATAAATTAAAAATTTTGAATCAAATTTAATTTAATTTTTATAATATATATTTATAAAGTTTTAAAATAAAACATTTGTCTTAGAATGTGTGTTGTTTTACAAAAGCAATTTCACGAAACTTATTTTTTTTATCCTAAAATTTGAATTTTGTTTCGAAAATGTTTTTATGGAAATGTCTTAATTTACTAAAATAAAACATTTTGTAGAAGAAAATCTGATTAAAAAAGCAATTCCACGAAAATTATTTTTTGTATCTCAAAATTTCACAAAGTTAACGTATTTTAAGATACTAAAAAATGAAAGTTATAGAAAATTAATGTTCAAAGATTCAAAAAGCCATTTCAAGAAACTTATTGTTTTGAGCCGAAAATTTTACAGTGGTACCCCTTACCATTTTTTCAAAAATGTGAAAATTTTAGAATAACTTTTTTTTTTTTTTTTAAATATTGATTTTTTTATGGAATTGTCTTAATTTACACAAATAAAACATTTTGTAAAAGAAAAATCTGATTAAAAAAGCAATTTCAACGAATTTATTTTGTTGATCCCAAAATTTCACAAAGTTTACGTATTTTAAGATACTAAAAAATAAAAGTTATAGGAAATTAATGTTCAAAGATTCTTTTTTGTATTCTATTTTTGTGTATTATTTTTTTAATTCAAAAATTTGAAATATTAAGGAAATTACATTTTTTTAGAAGTGTTTGAAAAATCGTTATTTTTGAAAATAAACGTTGTTATTTTTTTTTAAACATTCAAATGAAAACGATTGATATATGTTGTGAACATCTATTTTATTTCAGGCGGATGTCACTGTTTATTTTTTTTTAATCATAGATCTTGAACATTTTCTGTTTTTTTTTTAAATTTGTAGGGATTAATCGTTTTTTTTTAAATAGTCGACAATAAAAACTAAACTTAAAAAAAAAATAGTCTACTAAAAGCCTTCGCTCTATAATTACGCAAAAAAAAAGTAAACCAACCGAGAACCGTTTATTTTCCACGCAACCTTCCGTTTTTGGCAATTAAAATCTAAAATCGAAAACGAAATCCAAAACTTTTAACTGAATAAAAAAAAACACACACACAAATTATACAGTATTTTCCATTATTTTAAATAATATTTTCAAGTTAATTACGGGTCAACTATGATGATGATTTGTTTGGTTCGGTTCCGCTATGGTCTTTGAAAATGGAAACTGAAAATGAAATCAAATATGAAAAGAAAGAAGAAAGACAAAGAAAATTTCCTCCAATTTCCAAGCTTGTTAACTAATAAGTGAAATGTATGAAAATAATCCAATTAGAAGAAATGAGAACACGGAAGACTATGACGACATCGCATCATGAAACTATCTATGCAGACTGCACAAGACCACAAGACACACAGACTGATAGTGAAAGGCAAAGAAGTGACGTTTCGGGAGTGGAGACGCCTAGAATATAGTGCGCCCTGCTTATTTTCATCCACAGTATTTTTAGAATCCGAGAGATGCGTTGGACGCGTTCCAAATTAAAGTGCGACATTTTATATTTCTAGAATTTATGGATGGGCGATTATGGATGATTTGGAATTTCTGTATCTGTTATATTCTCTCCAAAAGGAGATGTCTTGTTGTCAGACATAGCTTATGCTTCGACGATCGATGGTATTTTTGGACGAAAGGTAATTTCTTGTTTTTAAATGGATGTTGTCTTTGACATAGGGACTTTATTCTATTGGAATTGATTGATGGAGAGTAATTGCAATTCTTTGGGAGGATTATTGTTGCATTTTGAATTAGGTTATTGAAACTTAGTGATTTTTGGGAGCTCGTGTAGGAATTTTATTATAAACTTTTTTGGGTTTTGGCGTGCTGTTTAAATAGTTTATACACAGGAAATGTTAATACATTGTATGATAGTCGTAAATTAAGCACTTTTGTAAATACATTTAATTGAAAGAAATTACAGGAATGAAATCATTAGATATGTAAGTTTAGAAATGAGCGAGGCAAAGAATTGTAACTACTGAAGAGCTGGCATTAAGCTGATATGCTTTCCATCTAGGCTACCTACTCCGAAAAGAAATACATCACTATTAATTTCAACATCAAGTTGTTTGAAAGTGACATAATTGAATCTATTTTTACACCTTCGCCAATGATAAGAAAGAAGAAGTTATTGATATCAAAATCTGATCAACGTTTTGAAACAGTCATACTCCAAGGTAGACGAATAACACTGCAGAATCTGTAAGACAGGTTCGCAAACAGAAAATTAGATGGTAATAGTGCAGAATTTTAACCGCACTGTGATGTGTAAAAAAGTACTGTACTACTGTGCAAACAAAAAATCATGGAAATCATACTTTGAGAGCATAAATAGCTCTAATGAAGCTTCTAGATTGAGAAATATTGTCAAAAGAAATAAACCATCCAAATTTTCTTAAGAGAAAAGAGTCCAGTGAGGAAATTGCGAATATCCTAATGGATGCACATTTTCCGGATTCAGTCAATGATTCGTATATTGATAAAATAGTAAGCATCTGATCCCATTAGATGTTCGGTAAATTCCTTGAAGCCATATACATATGCAAGGCCTGATGTTATTTTGCTTGCAATGACCCAAAAGTCACTTGACTTTATAATACCTTGGGTTAAGTAAGTTTTTATAGAGCTTCTCTACTTCTTTGGTGTATTCTAAAGGTATGGAGAGTAAGAAGGAGTTTTCATACAGAAATCATGTAGAGCCTGTCTTAGTGACTGGCTAGACTAGATTAGTAAGTGGAGAGGTAGCAGGATCCACACGCACAGGTCCTGCCGAATAGTTAGATGGGAATACCTATGCTTTATACTAGGTAAAAAGCTGAGCTGGAGACCAAAAGTAGGAGGTAGAAGAAAAAAGGCACTTATTGTTGGGTATAAAGTGTAACAAGTGCTTGCGTAAGAAGTGGGGACTGAAACCTTAAATAAGAAAGTGGATCTAAAAAGCAGCGGTTAGTTCAAATATTTGTTATGGCTCTTATAGTAAATGATGATATTCTTATATCCGTGATACACCTGTTTTCTGTCTATGCCAGTGAAAAAGCAGAGCTTCTTAACAATGATAATTAATTGATTAATTACAAACATTTTGCCAACCCTGACAACATCATTGGGAATATATTATGTAGACCCGGAAAATTCTCACACTGGGGCAGAAACGTATGAAGACTCGTGAATTGTTAGTGACGAGTTATATTACATCAGTTGGGAATCGACAGGAAGCTCATCTTATTGTGACAGATGAAACTATCGCACAGTGAAAGTGCTGTAGAAAGAAGCTTGAAAAAACTACAAGAAATTGACGAACTGAAGTGTCCTGCATCAAAGATATTGGTGACAAAACTACACTGAAAGAACGGAATACCTATTTCAATGTACTGCAGGAGTCAGAAACAAAACATTTCTGATAAATATTTTGTCCATGATTTTTCTTAAACGTTTTCAGCGTTTGGGATTACATTTTCCTGAGAGAAAAAACTACTAAAACTAAATCACACAACGAGCCAAAGGTGACTCAGGGTGTAGCAGTGATATTAAGGAATTACCAGCTGCTTTTCTACATCAGTGTTGTTAGTTTCCCCTCTTCATCTGAATAGAGTCAGTGATGAGCTGTCTGCTATTTTAGCGAGTATATTAGAGGTACCCTTTTATTTCATCAATATCGAAACGACGAGGGTGGCGTCAGGTAGTATATCCGACTCACACGAAAGAAAATTTCTTACGAAAAATTCTGAAGTGTGCACTGAGGATCGAACTCAGAATCGTCAGACTGGGAAGCGAGAGTGCTAACATCTACACCAACCAATCCTGAGAGAAGACTTTGCATTTACATGGTTTGGAGTCAAGACCGCGTTTTGATTAGTATTTTAAGTGACATAGCTAGTTTTTAATAAAATCATTCTTCAAATTCTTCACTCAAGACTGTGAACTTGAATGCCTGGCAAATTATACCCTTCTGATTTGTGGATGTATAAAGTTGAGGATACGGTTTGCAATTGAAGAGTATATATTTGCAGAATGCTTTTTATGCACCAGGGGTCAAGATTAATTTCATTACGTTGACAAAGGCGACTGATTCTGGATTAAAAGTTAGTATGGATTATCGGGAATGTTCCATTAAGAATTCTCATTAGGAGACATGGCACAAGCGCTTGCATCTTAATCTTAGAATCTTAAATGTACTTAAGAACAAGAATATACAGGGTTCATACAAAGCTCATCAAGTTAAAAATGAACCAATACAAAAAACCCTATGTAATGAAAAAAATGTTGTGTAATTTCTTGCATTATTTTTTTAAATGTTTGCAAAAGCATATTACAGTTCATACAAAAGTTATGTATTTTTAAAATTACCCCTACACAACTTGTAGTGAAACTTTTAAAATTAGATAAGTTTTTACAATTGAATTAAACTTTTGTAAAAAGGTGTCTTAAACAACTCTATAATTTTCTTTTTTAAACTGTATTATTTTATTTTAATTTGAATTAGTTTTTTATTTAACTATAAAAATTAAATTAGTATTATATTTTCAAAACTTTTTTTTGTTATATTTCCAATTTAAAAAATAAATAACTTTTCTACAATTTTCAAACCAATAAAATTTCCAAAACCAAAATCTTTTTTGAAAATTCAATTTTAGACAATTTTATAATAATTGATTTGTTTATTTTTATTACTTTCAAAAATAACATAACATTTGAAGCTTAACAAACTTTTAAAATTAGAAAAGTTTTAAAAAGATTTAATTTAATTTAAAGATTGCAATTTAAACAATTTTTCTGAAATTACATTATTGTTTTAAACAAAAATCTGAATAACTTTAAAAATCATGTTAAATGTTTATTTTAAAAATTAAAAAAAAAACATGTTTAACATTTTTAAACAATAAATGATTGTTTTTTTAAGGTTTATATATTTGTTTCAATATTCTATAAATCGCTTTAAAATTTTGTTTTTGTACTTCGTTTAATTTAAAACGATCAATTGTTATTAATTTGGATTATACATTTTTGTTAAATTGAATTTTTATACATTTTTTAAAAATAGAAGTCTTATTTGTTTGTGTTCTAATTCATAAACTTTTGTTTAATTTTAAAAAATTATTCTAAAAAATTTCAATTTTTGTAAATTTAATTTTTTTTCCTAAAAATAAATTAATTTTTATATATTTAGCTATTTAATTTTTCAACACAACATTTTAAAAGAAGCTCTATTGAAACCATTCTTTGTTTTCTATTTTTGAAATACAAATACTTAAAAAAATCTCAATTTATTTCATTTACACAGAAAAAATTAAGTAGTCAAAATTACTACAAAACTTGTAGTAGATTTTATTGTGTTGTAAATTTTTTATTATAATTAGTAAAAGTACCTGTTTTAGGTAGTAAAATTCACTACGCAAGTAGTAAATTAGTTGTAAAATTTACTATTACTATTATTTTGTAGTCAAATATTCTAAAATAGATAAATTTACTGTAAAACGTATAGCAAAAATTACTACAATTCTACTACTAAGTAGTAAAAATATTAGGCAAATATTTAATCAGTATTAATTTATATTAACAGTAAGAATTACTGCTCTTATGGTGGTAAAATTTACTACTAATAGTCAAAATATTGGACAAAAAAAATATTATTGTTAATTTCTATTAATAGTAAAAAATACTACTTGAAAAATATCTTTAATTACTACTTAATGTGTAGTAAAAAAAATAGTAATAACTTAATTTAGTAAAAATTTCTACTAATAGTAAAAACTGCTAATACAGAAATAGATTAAATTACTATTTTTTAGTAAATATTACTGAGCGAATTGTTCGTTTATCGTTCAGTCATAAGTTCAAACCCAACAAGAAGTAGTAAATTTTGCGTATATGTAGTAAGTTTTACTAATAACTGAAATACCATCATTATATTTTTTTCAGGCATGAGTTCAAATCCAGACAATTAATACTAAGTATTCGAGTTCAAAGCCTACCACAAACTTTATTTTTCCAGTAGAGTTCAACAAATGTAAAATGTTAATAACTTAATAAAATAAAAAAAATATAATTTTTATTTAATATATTTTTATTTAATAGAAGTTACTATTTTGAGTAGTAAAAATTATTAAAATTTTACTACTTTAAATGTTGTTTGGTTTTTGACTACTGAAGTAGTAGATTTTTAGTAAGAACAGATGAAACAGATGTTCTACAAATTCCTAAAAATATTTAACCAACTTACGAAGTCTGGGAAGAAACCTATAATCGGAAAGATACTGTTCCTTCGAAATGAAAGTGGAATTTATCGAGATAAAAATTCTTTGAAAATAGAGTTCTCGTGATGTGTTCAATTTTGATTGAAAGGATGAAGACAATATATTGGTACTCCTTGGTCCAATAAATGGAACAAAACCAAACATTTTGCAAAGACCAACCGAGCATTGTAAAGAAAAATTTCAAGAAAATATTATAGATTTAGAAGAAGAGTTCAGTTAGAAATGCGGAATAGTAAATTGTTTAAATTTGAGTACTATCGGAGAAATAAATGACATGGATAAATGGGATGGATATCAAGTGCAATCTAATGATCATCTAACATTTTACATCATTTCCAGCCTCTTCCATAGCTCAATCTCTAGTTGAGATACTACTTAAAATTACCTTTAAAACCTAAGCTGTTAATTCATCCATATGATTAGTGTTTGGCTCAAAAACCCTTATATTTTACTAAAGAGCTTCTTTCTAAATGAAGAATCTTAATTTCAATTGAAAGTCATCTCCGTATGAACCAGATTTTGACGGGATATTGGGAAGACCACGCAATAATACAAGTGAGGGAACTCATTTTAAAATATTACAAAAAAAACTAATTTAAAAAATATATCAAACCCAGAAATATTGAAATGATTGATTAAAGTAAACCAAAAACGTTTAATTATCTTTTTATATCACTATGTTAAACAAAAGAGCTATAAAAACTCAACTCAGATATAAAGACAATGAGAACTTATTACTGATAACAAAGTCATAATATTGATTCGATATACATGACCAAATTAGTACATTTGTATGAGCGAGAGTTATGTAAATTTTTAAACTGTATTTTATTTTAAGAATGTCTGAAAATGTTGTTTGGTTTAATATTCATATTAGTAAATGATTTCATCCCGAAAATAAACATAACATTTCAAAATTTCCTTGTCTGTCCGTCCGAATTAATTTAAATGGATGAGAAAGATTTCTTGAGAGAGTGGAAGAGTGAATGACGCTATGAGTGAGTAAGTGAACGAGTGAGTGATTATCTTGTATGTGTTGTCTTGCATTTGTAGTTACTGTATGAGTAACAATGTATTAGTGCGAAAATTCGTTGGGTGATACGCAAATGATATCATGGTGATATCATCACGACGTAGTGGGGATTAACTGGAGACAAAAACTGAGACAATGATATCACCAGGATGTCATCATTAAAAAATGTTACATGGGTAGCTACCATTACAATAACATACAAGGAGCTAAGGAGTGTTATATTATGGAAGATTGTCTTCTTTAACGTAATGGTTTTGATGGATAACGTTCTATAGTTTCAAGTTTATGTATGCTTAAGAAAGTAGTAAACTAGTTACTAAAATAAATCAAAAGAGAGCTTCTTGTTCAGTTTTGAAAGAAACGACAATATAAAACCGATATTCCTCATAAAATAAAAACATATTCAAAAAAAGACTCACCTCCAAACCTCCTGGGAAGTAACAGGTTGCGTAACAAATCTTTGTTTCCTAACGGCCACAGGAACATTGTGATTCATGGATCTTCTTGTTGATTTAACATTTCCTTGTACATCATCCCTTTCAACATCATTTTCTAAATTAAAGATTCTCAAAGATAAAGGAACGCTCATTTCTGAAGACTTCCTAAAAGACGGTTCCTTTCGACTGTCCTCTAATGATTTGTTTTCCCAGTTAAAGATTCTCATTGACAACGGGATCGAAGACTTTCTTTCCAAGTTCTCGCCTTCCAAAGTCTCCTCGACAAAAATCTGATATGGACTACTCGAGTTCTCCAAGGAGCGACTCCTTGGTTGCACAATATTCTCTCGTATAAGAGAGCGTCTTTTTGGTGATTCACAGCTTCCATTGAAACCAGGTTTCAAGATCGGTCGGAAATTATCAATTTCACTGTCGGTCGATTCCTCTCGACTACTCTTTCTCGAGCTCTTAAGTATCGGCCGGATCTCCTCAGTCTCTGAGGATAAATTCTTCTTAAGTATGGGTTTTGGAGCTCTAACCGACTCCTGACTATCAAAACTTTGACTTGACTCCTTCAGTATAGGTTTAATGTCATGAGGATCTAGAGACAAGTCGCTGAACTCGTCATTAAAACTACTGTGGTTCTCGGCAGATGCAGACAGTTCAGCAGCTGCCAGGATCACAGCTTGTGAGATCGATACGTGCTTTGACTGATTACTTAAAACTGAATGAGGAGAGTCTCGTTTCTTTAAAATGCCTTGGGGGATGGATTCGTTTACGGAAGGACATCCGTCACTCTTGCTTTCTAGAGGATGATTAGAGTTCGAGTGCTTCAGGATGCCATGGAACAGTTGATCAGCCGCCGAGGCTTCCAAGGAATTCCTTCGAGCTGCCTTGATGAGAATACTTCGCTCGTCGGGTGAGTGACTTCGACTGTAGTAACGACTCTCATCCAGACTGCTTCGTTTCTTAAGGATACCTTGCTTAGATGAGTGAGTCGGAGTATCAATGACCGAGGAAGAGAAGGTCACCGGGGAGGAACATGATCCTGGAAGGAGGGATGTTTTATTATAAGAAAATATTGTTTTAATTTGGGCATTATAAAATTTTAGATTTTACTTTAGATGGAAATTCTGCTTGGTTTAGTAATATGGGATTCTAAGCGAGTCCAACAACACATTATTTTCAGTAAAACTAAACATTAACTATGTCAAAAATTGTTCATTTATATATTTCATGAAATTCTCATTCAAACATTAACCGTGTAATGAAGTCACGAATTCAACAAGACCGCAAATTGTTCATTTAGTAACATTTTAAACAATAATACATTTTCCGGAAACGCTATTCTTGACTGTCGTGTTCCCTTCATTCAATTCCGGTAGAAATATTGATCATATATGACATGATATGAATTTTATGTAGGAGTTTATTTCATTTAATCATTAAATTTACGTTTTAATATTCCGACATTGGGGAAGACCCCAACATCTTCTGAGAGTGTCAAGAGATTACTTCATATCCTTAAAATCTTCTGGTTAAACTAATACCTGTATTATCGAAGGAGCTTTTCATTATACATTAAGTTCGAGTTCAAGCATTAGATAGAATCATGAGTTCCTAGAGTTTTTCAACGTCAAATGACCTATATGAAATCGATGTTCAAATATTATTCATATCAGGAAATCATGAACTTCCTGAGTTCTTCATTTATACCCTTCATGAAATCGCTTTTCAGATTCCTGAGTTCCACGAAGTCGTTCTTCATAAAATTACTATTCAAATATTTCTTGATTCCAAAGAAACATGGAAGAAACGCAACATATTACAGTCTCCAAAGCTGATCAGAAATTTCGTCTAGCGTTTAAATTAACGATCAAACATTACCTGTATCTTGTCCATTCATATTATTCATGAAATTATTTTCGAAAATTACTCGAATCAATCATAATTTCTCGGAACTCAACTTCTAAGAGAGTGCTAAAGTCAGGAAAGTCTTGATATGTTCAATCATTTATATCATTCTTGAAGTTTCCGTTTACATAATCCTGAACTCTTCGAACATTACCCGTATCACAAGGCTATGCATTTCCAGGAGCATTTCATTTATACCCGTCATAAGACTCCCGTATCTCTAAACCATGAATTTCCTGGAGTTGATTATTTATAACCTCCGTTGAAACATTACCTGTATCACAAGACCATGAATTTCCCGGATGTGTCCATGAATACCCTTCATGAAATAAATATTCAAACATTATCCGTATCAAAATCCGCCGAGAATCCCATCATTACCACAGACAAAAAAAATGTATTAAAATAAAGTTAACTCACCAGATTCAGGATTATTTTTCTTCAAGATAGATACGATATGATTTTCTTCGCTGCTTTTCTTTCTCAGTATAGGAGTCTTTGCTTCTTCAAAGCTGATGTGTTTCTCGCAGACAGGTTCCAAATCGACTACAGCTTCACCACATAAGACAACGGGTTCCTCAATAGTCTCAGGACTGAGTAATTCCTTCAATACCGCAGTTGTTTCGTCAGGAATCAACTGACGGGCCATCCTTCTCCTTCGACGAGTCACTGACAGGTCATCTGCGAAAAAATAAAAATTGAAGATAACGAACTTGCACTTCTTTCTAGTTCTCCTGCAGAAATCTTGCGATGTCTTCCGAAATAGCATTTCTGCTCAAAGTACCGCCAGACACTGAGAAGCTTCACGTTTTTATTCAAATGCCAAGAGGTCTCTTTGTTGGTTCTATCTATTCTATTTGGGTTTCTGGGTGTAGTTTGTTTATTTGGTTTTGTAAAATATATGTTCTTTCTTTATCTGTCGAACACTCATGAGATACATTTTTTATGTTCTGCGAATTATTCAGTTTAATTTGCTTAATGAGGCATGGATGACGAAAATTGGATATCTAGAGCAAGGGAGGGTTCTGGAATTAGGTCTGTAAATATTAAACAGTGAGTGTTTTCTGAGAAGGTGTCGGGTGATCTAGGGTAATTGTCTAGACGGTTAATGATCTGATGGTTTTTATTTTCCACTTTGTTTTAGGAGGCTATTTTGGAATGTATTTTTGTTTTTGAAGTGTGCGAAATAACATATTTTTGCGGGCGCGATTTTTTTTGTACTTTGATTAGTTTTAGGTGCTTATTTGATTCTGATGTTCCTTGGAGGAAAATGTGGAGTAAATTTAATTTAAAATTGATTGAGGAATTCTAAAGAATCTTCGTTGATAAAATATGTTATTTTCAGTGGAATTGATACTGAGGGTAGGAAACTTTACTGCGATTTAGCCAAGTCATAAACCATACATAGCCTATTGTTAGGAGAATAATCAACAAACATTTTAATTTCACAGAAATATTGTTCTTTAAGATACTTATTTTTAAAGCTTGACTCGGAAAAAATTGTAAACTCAAAATGTTGAGTGAAAAATACAAGAGATAACAAAAATCGTCAAGTCAAGATTCAACAAGAATAATGTGTTTTATTTAACTGCTCCTAGCAATAGGCTTTGAATGGCTTAAGGCTTGGATAAATCGTAGAAATGGTTCTTATATTCAATTTAAATTCCTTTGAAAATATATTTTATCAACGACTTTCCAAAATGTTTGTATAAAAATTTAAATATTAAAGTTGCATTTTTGATAGGACTTCTTTTAAGAATTTAAATAAAACATTGAGAGATTATTTTTATAAACCCAATTTTGCAACAGTGATTTTTAAAGAGAGATGAAGGTGAAGTGGTTTGAAATAGAGTAAGATTATTTTCAACGGAGCGGAGAGAAGCCACTGAAAAGAGGGTCGAATCAGGGCTTTACCACAGCATTAGTTTTAAGTTTGAAGTAAGCATTGCTTGTGACTTTCAATGCTAGACTAAGCCTCATGGAGTTTGTTTGGTTTCTCAATTCTGAATGTGCCGCTGGTCTAAAGGTAATATTAATGCTAAACTTTAAGGAAGCTTTGCAGATATTTTCAGTTTTATAGAGTTAGCTTTTGTAAAAATTGCAATATTTAACATAAAATAGTAAATTCTCACAATATTTGAGCTGCTCAAAATTTAAAACCAAACATATCAAACAACGTAGATTTAACAAACATTTTGAGATTGTGATCAAAGGAGAGAAAAGAAGCAACTTACAAAAACTAGACTATAAAGATGAAACACAAATTATAGGCCGAAAATTCACAGAAAATTTGGATTTTATATGAATTCAAAATTAACTGGCAACTACAAAAAGAGAGCTAGTTAGATTGTGATCAGAAGATAGTGATGGGTACTTTGAAAATTTAGTATTACCATAGAAAAACAAAAATTAAACAAGAAAATCGGAAACTGATTCAGCCGAAGCACCCTGTTGGTAGTATTTGCATTGATAAAGCCCTTTTAAGCCTTTTCTTGCTCTAATAGGGTGTTCCGGTTTCAGTGGAAAAAATCAGACTAGGAAAGTTTTCCTATCTATTATTTGTCTATGTATTTTTTAGTAAAGCACAAAAAGCATTTGAAAGAATCCATGTATTTCCCTTGTCATAGAAAACATTTTTGTGAATTCAAGTATTTTAATAAAGAAAATTAAATTCGGAAACTGAACAAAAAAATTAAAATACTTGAAATTTTAGCCGTATTGAAAATATCGAAAAAAAAGCAAGGAAACATAAATAAATCCTTCGGAAGGTTTAAGAAATCTGGCATTTTGTTTTTAAATTGTTTAGTGTCTTCGATTACGCGTAAGAATATATTTCGAAAATTAAACAAAATTCTTGAATTTAGAGAATTGCATTTGAAAACTTGGAAAGATTTCCATTAATATAGTGAAAAGAGACCATCTTTGTCTTCTACTCAATACGCCAGGGTTCGAATGCGGCCAGTGGCAACAATAGTTTAGAAATTTTTTGTTGTATATTCTATAAAATTAGACAGAAATAATTAGAAAGTAGGCTATCAAAAGTATATGGAATATGAAACATTGTGAAACTATGGATAAGACAAAAAATATCGCTATTGATGGTATTCGAACTTACATCAAAGGGATTCAATAACTGGAGGACAATAACTGTAAACAGAGCGAACTGAAGTCAAACGATTGGTTGATTATAAATCGACGGAGCGGTTCGACAATCATCCTATGTATGTAAACCATAGTCAAATAATAGATACACAAATGTTATCAGAGACCTCTTCCGGATAATATGTAAAGAATAGAACTGCGGTTTCTTCTTGGAAAACAAACACTTATGAACATTAAACTACTTTCTATTCTTTTTTTGAAAGTTATATTACAAAGGCGTCGTCAGTACTAAACCAAATATGTTTCATTAATAGTTACACCTTTCCGAGTTAAAATCTAATTGAATTATATATTTAAAAATACTGTTCACCTTTGTTAAATTTGTTGTCCATTTTTCAATAAGACAAGTTTCAAGCTAGGAAGGGTTTTTTATTTTGAAACTAAATTTAAAGAGATTTCAGATGCGATTCTTGGAATTCAAAAATTTGTTTGATATTTTGAGATGTTTTGTTTCTTAATAGAAGACAATAAGAAAATAATAGTAATAGAATACTTCTAAAAGACCGTACAACAGATTAAGACTCGAAAAGTATTTTTATCTTATACCGATGCCAATTCTTATTTCATACATTTTCCAAAATGTTTGTGTCTAAACTGTGACTTATCTTAGTCACAAACCAATGTGCTGCATATCTTTAGTCGTCTGAAAACTGTGGCAGGATTTCAGGATTTAGTTGCGCTTCATTAATATTCTTAGAGAAATTTTGAGTTTCCTGGGAAAAGTTTTAAATATTTGTAGAAAAAACTCTAATAGAAAAAGGACCTACAGAATATGTTTAATACTTCCTTAAGAAAACCTAATTTCCTCATAGTAGTTGTGACATTTTGACAAGGCAGATAAAAAGACAAGAGCATTAAACTTTCCGAAAATGTCACTTACTCAGAGTTCTTGCCAAGATCTGAAGAGTTTCTGCAGAGATTTTTCGTAGAAATTTAAAAAATAGAATAAATTCCCACTCACCATTTTCGATACACTCCTCGTTCAACGCTCTATTCAAATTCGACTTCCTTTTCGACGACTTATCCCTATCATCTGGTGAAATTGGCTAAAATAAAAAACAAAAATTCAATTCAACTCTACAACAGAAAATCCAAAAAACCCACCACTCTCGAAGAGCTTACAGGACTAAGTTCAAGTTCCAAGATTCCATTGACAATATCACACTTGTCCTCCAATGGATTCTTATTCAAAGTTGACGATCTCGGTCTAGCCGTGGCTAACAACTCCTCATTCGCGTCTCCAGCAGCTTTATTGCCGGACTCCTCCGATTTCGGTGGCGGTGGCAAATAAACCGTTCCATTGAACTGCATTTCACTCAAGCTCTGCTTCATAGATGATATCGATATGTTTGGTACCAATTTTTTGGGGGATGACAACGGTTTGAACGATTGGTGTGGACCTTCGGGTTCACTGGAACTACTGCTATGATCCATTGGCGGCTTGCGAGACGGGGACGTAAGCGAGTGACGAGAATTTAAACCGAAGTTTTCGTCTTTCTTTTTGTCTGAAACAAAAAATTGACAAATGACAATGATTTCATGGAGGATTTGTTTTAAGCGGTTTTCTACTTATATCAATGCGTCATACCTAGCGCAGCAGCACGTAAACGTGAAGCTTTTGTTGTTCTTACATGTTGGAGTTGAGGTTGTGAATGAACTGATTCTTGGTTATTGCCATTGGTTTGCTCTAAATGATGGGAGGAAATTTAATTTAGAAAAATCCTGTGGAATCAAAAACTCACCTCCTTCCTCGAAGGATAGAGATTTCCTTCGAATGCTGTTTCCGTTGGATAGCTTTGTGGGCGATGGAGATGATACAGTCGACGATGAGGATGATTGAGGTATATTGCCTCTTTGATTATGATGATGCTTTTGTGGAGATAAGCTACTTAAACGATTAGAGTTAGAAGGCGACTTTAATGGTGATTTAAGGCAATTGGTAGACTTTAAAGGAGAAGAAGTTGATGAATCACTATTGTTGCCAGCACCTAAGTTCGGCGTTGCTGTCCTACTCGATCGGGTTATATATCTGTGGGAATTTTTGTTTAAAATTAATTGTTTTATAGTGGTAGGTGTTTTGTGAAAGTTGGAGATTTGTATTTAACGATTGAAAGTCATCAGGTCTTATTATTTCAAGAGTAAAAGGGTGGAATGATGAGAAACTTTTAATGTTTAAATTTAAATATTATTTTTTTTATAAAAAGAATTGTGCAGAATAACACAAGCATTTGAAGTTTCTGCTTACATAAAAGAGAATTTCGTTTCAAATTTCTGTTAAATTCAAGAATTGTATAGCTTAAAACAAAACAATTCTTTAAAACATATAAATGTAAATTACAAAAACAAAATTGTTTAAATTTTTGATTGAAATCATCATAAAAAATAAGAGTTACTTGATAAGAAATTATATAAATAATTCAAGAAAAATACTTATAAGACTTATAAAAAAAGTTAAAATTTCAAATATTTTTTCTAGAATTTTGAGATTTAGATGCTGATGAGACCTCCATCGGGGGAGCTCCCTGGTTTGGTATGTGAGCAGAGGTATTTCACATAGAGGAGTACTGCTTCCTATGATTGATAGCAGTCAACAAATTTCAGCTGAAGATTGAAGAACACAGAGTTCTGGGGGTGGCTTAAATTAACTATGTAATTCTACTATCCTCATTGCTTCTCCTCCAGTTATTAGCACTGAAGCTACTGGAGGAGTGGAAATTGAGATGTTTCTGTCCTACTCACTAGACAAGACAACTCCAATCTTCAACACTCCATAGCTCAGTCGTCAGAGCCTGGCTCTCTCTCTCTCAAAGGAAGCTAATTATCTGGTAGTATTCCTATAGTTTTATGGAGTATTGAGGAAAGGCCTAAGAAGGATCAAGCCGCCTACTATGATTGTCGTGCAGCTTTGCGTGAGAGCTGGGGGTCATCTCCAAAAAGTAAAGAGGAAAGCCATGATCACCTCCATGTATATTATTGGGAGGTTTTAAGGGATGGTTAAAAAACAGGATATGGTTAATTCAAAGGTTTAGAAAAACAGTCTAACGTCAATTTGTACAATTACAGGATATTTGTATGCGCCTTTATAATGAAAAATAATAAATTCCACAGCTCACAACACAGTAAATACCATACAAAAACTAAACAAATCAAATAAAAAATATACAATAATTAATAAATACCAACTAATAAGATAATAAAGATAAAGATAATAATAATAAATATTGTGCGAAAACCAGAATTTCTTAAGCTTCAGCTTAACAATAAATACCACGAAGTAGATAGTAATAATATAAATTATTGTCAGAAGTAGCTTAGCGTAAGCTTACTTTTCATAATAGACCATTAAAATAAAAATTAAAAATTAGTTTGTGGGTTTATATATGTTCCAGGGATTATCCGAATGTCACCATATTTACAGGAAGTTTTTAATAATAGCTTAACGTTAACGGTTACTTGGCATTACTTTTTTAATTTACAGAGATCTTTCGATGCATATTGATCTATTTTAAACCTTACTGATGCAAAAAAAATACCTGAAATGAGCTCTACAAGGCTAATAGTGAAACTTTTAAAATTAGACAAGTTTTCACATTTGAATTTTTGCTTTATTTTAAATGTGATTTTTTATAGTTTATACTTTGTTCAAAAAAAAGTCCTCTTTTAAATTGTATTATTTAAATATTAAGACATAAAAACCAATATTTAAAAATTTTAATATTTTCGAAAAAAAATTGTAAGTGTTACTATCAAATTTTTTGGGTCAAAAAATAAGTTTCATGAAATTGCTTTTTTAATTAAACTTTTCTTCGACAATTTTTTTTTATTTGAGTGAACTAAAACATTTTTATAATAAAAAAAAAAAAAAA
>JXPG01067209.1:0-10343 GCA_001015175.1 Megaselia abdita | reverse complement strand
TGTTGACATTAAAAATAAAATATTTTGGTTAGTTTTGATTAGTTTATATTAATTTTTTTGTCTACTTTTATAATTTTTAAGCATTTTAAATTTTAAAAAAAATATATTTTGTGTTCTTATTTCTGAAAAAAAAACACTTACATTTAAATATAAATGTTTTTTTTGAAAGCATAAGTTTAGAATTGTGTTTATAATTAAAAAAAAAAAAAACTAATTTTATCAAGATTAAAAAAATCTNTTTTATAATTTTTAAGCATTTTAAATTTTAAAAAAAATATATTTTGTGTTCTTATTTCTGAAAAAAAAACACTTACATTTAAATATAAATGTTTTTTTTGAAAGCATAAGTTTAGAATTGTGTTTATAATTAAAAAAAAAAAAAACTAATTTTATCAAGATTAAAAAAATCTAAATATTTCTTTTTGAAATCATAAGTTTTTAAATTGTATTTTAAAGTTTACAATTTTGTGCAGAACTTAGAACAAAATTCAAGATAGAAATTATACAAACTTTAAAAATAATATTTAATAAAAATTTGAAAATTAAATTTCACATGCTTTAGAATAAACAATTTTCTTTTTTTAAATGTGATATACAACATTTTATATTAAGCTTAGAATAGTTTTAAAAATTTAAAATTCTTTAAAAATAAATAATAATTTAAAAATTAAACATAAAGCAAAATCTGTAAATGCATTTTTTAAAGAAAAATCTAAACATTTTTTGATTTTAGAAAAATTAAAAGTTTTTTTTTTTTGGCAACACTTTTAGGAAACAAAAACAGTTTTACAGAAATAAAATATCTATTACCTAAAATCAAGCTCGATCCATAGAATATTTCGTTAACTTTATTTAAAATGTCTATTAAAAATCAGAAAGTCAACATAAAAGCGATTTCTTGGCAGTTTTGGATGCTTTAGAATAATTCTTGTACATATTCTGTGAAACTGCCACATAAATGTACAATCTTCCAGGCTGAACTACTAGCAATCCTCAGAGCTGTCAGGACAATTCTGGCAGCGATGGTTGTAAATAGAGACATCTTTATTTATGTAGATAGCCAGGTTGCCATTAAGGCCATGGAAGGTTGAGAACAAAAGATATACTCAACGAGCTTGGAAGGAACAATTCCGTCAAAGTTTGTTGGGGTCATGGAAACTATTCGGGAAATGAGAAAGCAGACGAATTAGCGCAAACGCTGGTCACTAAGATAGAAAGACCTAGATACCTACAGCATCTCCAAGAAGATATGGCCCAACCTAGATAGAAAAAGGTCTTCCGATATTATCAGATACTCTAGGGAAATCTGATACTCTACCTTAGGAAAGTAGTAGGGTATGTCACGGTGAATAATCGAGAAATGTGCGAATGTAGGCTTTTTGAAGACTTCTGTGCAACATCTACTGTGTGAATGCAAAACCTTGCACAATAGAAGATTCCGTATAATAGGTAATCCCTTTCCAGGAGAGGATGACTTACCTACTATGGGTAATAAAGAGTTGTTGAACTTCTTCAAGGTATTAAGTTGGGTGGTGTAGTCTCTTTCACCAGCCTTGGTGCTTTTCACCTGTCTCTACCTAACCTAAGCAACATGATGTATGAAATTCTATTCTATGTTGTCTATCTTTGATATAAAAATCTTCTATGAATCTTCATACTGATTCCAAAAACCTGAATCTTGCAGTTTTCTCACAAGTGATATCTTTCACCGACCTTGAATCTTTGTAAATAAAAGTGCTGTCACAAATCGAGAACTAAATCCAAACACAAACAAACAGCTATATCATGAGCATGATACCGAGATAGATAAGAATCATCACCATATATAGAAAACCCGAAAAATACTTACAATAATTGCTTTTGGAGTATTGTTGTGGAACTGTTCTACGGTTGACTGAATCGTATACCCACATTGTTCATATTCATTCGGTAAATTAATTACTAGACGATACACCTGTCTGTCTGTCAGTCAGTCAGATAAATGGCTCCAAATTTCTGCCAACGAACATAAATTTCTGTAGAACTATATCATTACCGGAATGCACTTTATCGATTTTCAAATTATGTGCACGAAGTGAAGTGGGCTCTATGGATACTTTGAATATTCCATGGATACTTTATGGATTCTAAGGATACCATGGATACCATAGATACACAGATTATATTACTTTAACTTGAAATTATAAAAACCAACCACACGCACGGTATCCTTGACAACTAACTAACGACTGACTTTCAAGTTAGTAAGAGTTTTTTTTTTGTTGATGATGATGACTAGAACCACCAGAACACAACCAACTAACTATCCAATCGAATGTGTATTAACGAAATTTGTATTGTATTGTATAGTATTGTATATACAGTATATAAAACGAAACGCGATCGTCATCATTACTCGCGTGCTATTATATTTGGCTTCGAAAACAAAACAGAAACAGTGGAGGATATTATTATTGCTCTCTACCATTACATAAGTAAGTGACTGTCTATAATAACTGTTAGTTAGTTAGTCAGTCAGTCACTATCTATATACATATACAGTGAACAAACAGTTATACAGAAACACCAACCAACTAAGACCGGAAAATAGTTTTCTAAACTGAAAGGAAGGAAATAACAAAAGGAAAGGAAAAAAGGGGCACCACACATACACACTCAGCGAAACTTGTTTGGTTGTGGTGGTGAGGGGTGCACTAACTGTAACTGAAAGGGACCTTTTCAAAATATATACTTATAAAGTAATTAATGTGTTTGTTGTCGCTAAATTGATCAAGGGGTGATAAGAAAGGTGACTGATAGATATATAGGTTCTTTACTTACTTATTTTTTATATTATGCGTTTGGTCAAGGGTGTGCTATTTGTGTTTCGTTGGTTTTTTTCGGGGGTAATTATTGTTAATGACTTTTATTTCATTCGATTTTGACTGGTTTTTAAGGTTTTTTAGGAATACGTTGACAGACATTTTTGGATTTACATCTAAAGTAACTAACTCAATAAATAAAAGACAGCAAAAAAGGACATTTTCTACAACAAACTGAATGTTGCCCTTGATGCGTATATAAAACATCATTTTAAAATACGTGGTAGGAAACTTCAATGCTCAGGTTGGCAAAGAGGGCATTTATTGAGGTATTATTGAACTGCANGGTTGGCAAAGAGGGCATTTATTGAGGTATTAATAAATGCCCGGTCTTCACTACTGCTTCTCCGACAATAGGTTTAGGTTGATCTAATAGTACATAGCTAGTTATCAACAGTACATTTTTCCAACATAAACGCTTCTTTAACATCCTTGGACATCTTGTTACGGCAACGTTGTAAACTAAATCCACCTTGTGCTTACTGATTCTTAATACTCTTAGAACATTTGGAGATCCTTCGAGTGAAGCTAAGAGCTTGGATATCCACGACAAAGAAGCCAGTTGAAGAATTATGAAAACAGTACTCTTCTGCTTTGACAACTGCAGCGACTCAAGTCCAATCCAATGTAGACCTAAACAAGGAATATTTACAAGGCGACTCGACGACGATCTGTACAACTATGTCGATCAAAGAAGCGCAGAAAGTTCTATCATCTAAGGGAAGGTTACACAATACACACCACCACCAAACTTCTGTAATGATGCATCTGGAAATCTCTTGGTAAATTTTGATTTGATGGCAACGATACCAGAGAATCAGAGCTGCCAGCTGAAAAAAAAACAAGAGTCTTGGGTTACATGGATAGAACTGAGCTCATAAAAAGAGCTGAAGACACCTTCGTAGAATACTAAGAGCTACAGAGATATTAGCGTGCTCAATGTTGCATATAAGATTCTATCTTTTAACTTATGTGAGCCCCTGAAACCTTTTCTCAAAAACATCATTGGTTACTGTTTCTTCAGATGATGAAATCCACACTGTGACAGATACTTGAGAAGACTAGTGAATTCCAGATTGACACGCATCATCATCGATTTTATTTGTATAGAAATGGACAAGTTATTCATCCCATGAATCTCAACTTATTGTGTCAGATGACTCTATGGGATACTGAAAGAGCTGTTCATGTATGCATTGCACCTCTTTACTACAACAAAAGGTTTTCGCCAAGGAATTGTTTTATCTTTTGACTTGTTTAACATCTGTCTGGAAGTCATAGTACGAAGAGCAGATATTGGAACATTAAGTAACATCATTACGAAATCGATTCAATTATTGGAGTATGCGGGTGATACCGATATAGTGTCCAGCAATGAAGATGATCTGAAATGAAGATATATAAACATATGGATGTTCAGCAGAAATGAATGGGTTTAAGAGTGAATGTCGAGAAAACACAGTACAAGAAATAGAATTAATACAGCCAGCAGTTTTTTGATCATCAAGATTGGAAGTCATGATTTTGAGGCGGTCAAAGTTCTGTCAATTACATCACGTAGGAAATCAGACGGAGAACTTTAAACTAAGTTTATACGGAGAAGACACTAACAATACCAGTTCTGATGTATGAAACTGAATAGTAGACATTGTGAGAATCGGACAAGAACCTACTAGAGCTGTGGTATTTAAGAGGAAAGAACTGCGAATGATTTAGGGATCTCTCATTGAGAAAAACTCGTTTAGAATGCGTTACAACCAAATCGTTTATCAGTTGTATAACAGCAAAGGCATCCACATCGTAACAGATGCGATGGCTGGGGCGAATTCATACCGCATAAATGTCGACTCAATGCAACAGTCAATCATTCTCGTCTTCGACTGACTTAAATTGAAAATAAATCAAACAATAGATTTATTGATGTAGTTGGTTGGTGTAGGTGCTAGCACTCTCGCCTTCCAGTCTGACGATTCTGAGTTCGATCCTCAGTGCACACGTCAGAATTTTTCGTAAGAAATTTTCTTTCGTGTGAGTCGGATATACTACCTGACGCCACCCTCGTCGTTTCGATGTTGATGAAATAAAAGGGTACCTCTAATACACTCGTTAAAATAGCAGACAGCTCATAACTGACTCTATTCAGAGGAAGAGGGAAAACTAACAACACTGATGTAGAAAAGCAGCTGGTAAATATAAAGGAAGCAAACATTCCTTAATATCACTGCTACACCTTGAGTCAGCTTTGGCTCGTTGTGTGATTTAGTTATTTTAGTTTATTGATAACTTTAATGATATCTTCAAAAGACTTTTGACTGTTCCTACACCCAAACCACAAAGCTCAAAAATGTCTGAACTTCGTGTCGGAAAATTAATTTAAGTTAAGTTATCACTTCGTCATTACCATCTCGGACCATCTCTGCCAGGTGAGACAGCAAATTATGTTTCCACTGAAGAGTAAAAAGGAAAACTGTATCAATTAATATCGTTAGTCAAGAACTTTTAGTTTGGCGTTTTTAATTTAAATTCAGCTTTGTCACAACAATTAATAAATTAATAAAATTAATTCAGAATTTTCTGAGCTTTTGCGATTTTGATAAAAACTCCGGTGAACTGCTTATAAAAGGAACTAGCACCGAAGGGCAACTGGGGCGCACATGATCGGTTGGTTATGATTATTAATTAATTGAGTCACAATCTATACTTTTGACCTGCAGTACATAACTTCAAGGTGGTTACTTCAAAGCTCTGTGAACACGAGTATTTTATTAAGATAGATATCGATCGGTGAATTTTATACTTTATATAACGTTACGTGAATGCTTACGTTACGTTTTAAAACGAATTAACTCATTTTCTTTCGTTCTTTTTTATAGTAGTGATATTTCATGGTTATTAAACCCATAATATGAACAGCCACGGCTCAGGACCAAACTAAGAATATATATCATAAACGCAGCATCTAAAAAAACAGTTTTCTTACTCTTTATAATAATTCTAAAAATTCTTCACAATTTGAACTTCTTCTTCTCATTTCATTGGCTGCAAAAATTTTCGTGAATTCTTATTGGTTCTTTGAGTAAAAGTTTACAAGAGAAAGGGCACTTTTTTATAATTTTGAAACTATTTTTGTGTAGGATTATGGGAAACATCATTAGAAGTGGAAATAGATAGGCGACTTTATGTAGCTTACGTTACGTTTTTGACGAATTAACGAAAGAAAGTATACTTTTTTATGGTATTGATATTTTTAAGGTTTTTTTTTAATATTATAGAAAATATGAGCACATACGTAAAATACAGAATACTTTAAAGTTACGTGCGAAGTACGTAATAACACATAATTCATTATTTATTTTTATTAGTTTTTTGTAGTAGGGTAATTTGAGTTTAGTGGCAAAGGAACAATTTTGGAGAGAGAATATGGGTTAGAAAAATTTCTCCCTGATCAAAATGTGGTTATACATACACTGAAAAAACGAAATGTGTATCCTACATATTTTATGAATGAGTATCGTACATATTTCATATGGGCCTTTCATATTTATAATGTATTTTTGAATGTGTATAGTACATATTCTTGTGTATATTACATATTTTCATGTTTGCAACACACAGTAAAAACGTATGTTTTCTCTCAGTGTACAATATGGATTTTGAAAGGTTTTATTAATTCTATCTATTATCAAAGTGAACAAAATCTATCACCTTCAGCAAAACAATAAATACCACAAAAAAAAAACATAGGTGAAAATAAATCATTATTAAAAAATAATAAGATAGATACTATATGAAAAATACTTTTAGCAAATTAATAAACACTATTCATAATAAAATGAAGTGGGCAGAGCGAAAAACCATTAAAAACTACAATTACAAACAAAAAACGGATAATCCGATTTCGACAAAGCTTGCAAAATTTGTTCCATAGAATATGGAATAGCTCCAAGTAGTTGAACGACTACTTTGAATACAAATTACTATAAATGGTTAAATAATAGTATAATAATAACAACTAAATGTTTTTAGTAAAAAATAATAATTTTTTAGTCAATTATAATCATTGGTGTACAAATGCCCTGTGTTCAAATCCAGTCGAAAGCACTTCTTATTTTTGGAACAACTGCTCATCACTGTTCAAGGACCACTTAATATCAGGGCGATTTCAACTCTTATAAGTCTAGGGCGTAAAATACTTTCTTAAGACCAAGTTTAAATTTCAAACAAATACAAATTGATAGTAATAATGTATACCCAGTATGTTGTACGCGTCGTTGAATCTACACCTGAAGGTGATCTTGATGGGAAGATTAAACTCAGTTCGAATATGCGATGGGTATCTGGCCATACATTATAATAATAATGAGGAGGTATAATATTGAACCAGTAAGAATGAACAGCTTCTTTTGTAATGGGGTGAAATATTGCCAATCTCTGACAGCTATACTATTTCCAAACTATTTTGACCAGCACCTAATCAAAAGAAGACCAAATAAGGTTTGGGAAACATCAAGAAATGAACAAAACATTTACTGGGTATTCTTACAGAACACTGTCTTTAAGGAGGGGACGACAAAGTCATGGGATTAACGTTAACTGATGATTACATTTTTGTCAGAACACTCCCCGCGTAGAAGATATAGTACATTTATTATACGAATTATTTCAAACATCAATATTTAACAATGATTTTACAAATAAAATTAATTTGAATTTCGAAATAAACGCAGCTATTAACTTCAGGGGTTGTAGGCCATATGTTTCACTATGTTTGTTCTATATTCCTATTTTTCTAACTACAAATTTAGATAAGAAACTGTTCACAGAAAAAATATAGGAAAATTATACAAAAGCAGAATTAAGAGATAAGAATACCCAAATTACTTTTTAAGAAGAAATCTGTATTTTTCTAAAGAAAAAAGTAGAAATAAATTCTTTAAAAGTAGTTGTTTAACTACTAAATTTTAGGACAAATTCCTACTCTTTTTTCCTGTGTAGCTAAGATTGATGCGTTTTTCTTACAAGGCTTTTTCATGGAAAAATATGAGAGTGAGAGTTATTATCTGCAAATTTTTATTTTGTTGATTTATAAATACTATAAATTAAGCCAAAATGCTTTGAATAGTTTTGAATTTTGAAAATTTAAATTCTTATTGAAAAAAAATATATTTTTCACATGTTTTTTCTTTTTAAATACTAAAATAAATATAAATAAATAATTTCTTATTTTAATATTATTTATTAATTATAAAATAAAATTAAAATATAAAAAAAAACAGTTTTAAAAATTAATTAAATTAAAATATATCAAAAAAAATTCACTCAAAATAAACAACAACAATAAAAAACAATAATTTTAAAAATTATTTTAAATTCATAAATTATTGAATCAAAATCCAAAAAAAAAATACACTCAAAAATATCTAAAATTTTAACATTAAATACAATAATAATTTATTTTCTTGTAAAATTATTTTGAGATCCTTTATTAATAAAACCATTTTAAACAAAACATTTAATTTCCAAAAATAAAAACACAACATTTTAACAAAAAAATAAAAACTTAAATAAATAATTTAATTGATAAACTATTAGAATTAGATTATTATTTAAAAAAAACTAGTTTTGAAACATCAATTTAAATAAATTAATTATTATATTTAGGTTCCTCAAAAAAAAATACACTCAACATTTTGTTTAAAAAACGTTTCCTTGTAAAATTCTAAAACTTAATAACCAACCAATTTTTTCAATAATATAAAATAAATAAAACTACTCAATAATGTTTCTTTTTTTGTAAAATTGCATAAATTAAAAAAAACAATTTTTAGTCAAAAAAAAAAACAAAGTTATTTAATTTAAATTCATCAACAAAAAAAAACTCCAAAATTTTTTTAATTTATTTAAATGTTTTTTCTTGAAATATTTTTAAATTTTCACAAATAACAAATTCAAAATTTTAAGAAAAAAACAAATAAAATATCAATTGAAAAACTATTCAATCAAAATTACATTAAAAAATTCAAAAAATCATATTTTTTTTTTCATTGTTTTTTTAATTTGTATTGTTTTTTTATTAATAACAAAATGTAAATTTCAAACCATAAACAAAGAACTAATTTCAAAATAATTAGAAATAAATTTTAGATTAAAAACTTTCAACAAAAAATACAATCAAAAACATTTTACTTGTAAAATTAAGATAAAAAAAAAGATTCACAATTTCAATATAATTTTAAAACATATTTAAATTTATAAACTATTTTTTAGAAACTTTTAAAATTTTAAGATATATAAAAGCTCAACATTTTAACAAAAAACAAAATTTATAAAAAATAATTCAAATAATAAATTAATTAATTAAAAATTTTAAAAATAAGAAAAAAAATAGTTTTAAAACTGAATTTTAAATTGATAAGCCAATTAACTAAAACCAATAAAAAAAAAACTCTAGAAAACATTTTTTTAGCGAATAAATTAAATGTTTTTCTTGTAAAATTTTGAAAAGCAAAATACAAAAAAAAACTAATTCTTAAAACTAAAAAAATTATGAACGTAATTGTAATTTGTATTATTTTAAGCTTCTCTTTATTGATACAAACTCAAAATTTAAAACAGATTTTAAAAAAATCATCAACATTTTTTGTTAACACATTTTTTTTTTCAAATTTTTTACATTTCCAATCAAAAAAATCATTTTTTTTATAATGAATCGAAAATTTTAACAATATTTGAATTTATAAACTAAATAATAAAAATCCATCAACGAAAAAATATGAAGTATTTATTGAAAATGGTCTCTTAACACAAAATTTATACGAATAAAGAATGTATCAAGAGGATAACTTGTGATCTTATTAATTATTTTGATACATGGCGATTTCATACGGATGTCATATTCTTGTCTTTATCAATTGAAGGTATTCTAAAATACTAAAGTAGTCTGCTTCAATAATGAATGCGTTGAAGGCAAAGCTTTTATTATTATGTATTAGTTAATAGTTTTGTGATTTAGCAAATGATATCCTGATGATGTCTTCATATTGTCATATGGACAAATTAAGAACAATTATAGCATAATAAGTTCCATCGGTTATGTTCAGAGGTTTGTCTCGTTGAGGGTTGTGGGATGAGATGGAGTGATCTCAGTTGCGCAAGAGTAGATCTTGTTGAGGTGTTGTCTGGATGACTTTGTTTACATTAAAGTGTTGGATGGTTTGGTTGACGACCAGGAATATGTCTTCTCTATACCTGTTGANGTTCAGAGGTTTGTCTCGTTGAGGGTTGTGGGATGAGATGGAGTGATCTCAGTTGCGCAAGAGTAGATCTTGTTGAGGTGTTGTCTGGATGACTTTGTTTACATTAAAGTGTTGGATGGTTTGGTTGACGACCAGGAATATGTCTTCTCTATACCTGTTGAGTGAGTTTCTATCAGATGCGTTGATTGGCTTTTCAACGCGTATTGCATAACAAGCATATGCGAGT
>JXPG01066935.1:0-10251 GCA_001015175.1 Megaselia abdita | reverse complement strand
AAGACAATCAGTATTTCCAAGGATTCAGGTTTTTCGGAATGAAAAAAACCAGATTTTTTACTGACATTCCAATTGGTGATACAATGGTTGCTGGGTTAATCGACACCAATCGTTCAACCACTTCAATCGACTGGGCAGTCTTTCAAAAGATGTACACTGGCAATCGTGGACTTACGTCTTACTCCGTTTGCGAGCTAAAGATACTCAAAAAGCATCCAGCCACCATCAGATGTAACATCGAACTACTTCCTGGAGACCTTCGTATAATTTTGGGAATGGACTTTGTCACCCAACGTCACGTCGAGCTGTTCTTGGGCAAATTTCAATTGGTTCCAAAATTAAACGGCAAATATGCACGGAATTCAGAAGCTTGATTTGATGTCGATGTACTCTTCGCAAAAAGAGTTTTCACGGGGACGATTGACACTAGCTTGACTCAGTCTGAAATCGATGTTTCAATCTTAAGCCATCTCCGACGTTCTGATCCAAACNTCCAAAATTAAACGGCAAATATGCCAGGAATTCAGAAGCTAGATTTGATGTCGATGTACTCTTTGCAAAAAGGGCTTTCACCGGGACGATTGACACTAGCTTAACTCAGTCTGAAATCGATGTGTCAATCTTAAGCTATCTCCGACGTTCTGATCCAAACTATGAGTATGACTGTCCCAACCGCGTTTGCTCAACTGCCATGGTCTACAAAGTTAAAGAAATCAAGCTGTCTTTCAAGGTCAAAAGAACCCATAGTACAACTTTGAAACTGGGAACAGACTTTATAAAAGGATTTGGGTTCACGATGAAATTAGACGATATCAAGTTGGACATAAACCACCCATGGAAAACGGAACATCAAGATGCCATTCAGTTCGCTTATAACCACTTATGTGGAAATAAGTTGAAAGTGTGTAAAAGCTGAAAGATTCAAAGATTGGCTCCAGGACAATATCTGAAATTTCAAGCCATATGCATAGAAAATATATATAAGAGGTTACTCTTATATGCATAATGTGGCTAAATAAATATTTGTTTACTTTTTGGTAATTTTGTGTCTAAGTAAAGTTTGTGTTTATGTTTAGTTGACAAGGCGGATTCAGAGTAACAACACAAAATTGATATATTCAGCGTTACATTTTAGCTTAAAGAGTTAAAATATGTTTACTATGTATTCAGTTGTTGTTTGTTCAAATTTTGTTAGCTTGAGAAGCTTTTTAAGCATACCTTTAGTAAATGTTCTGATAAGATTTTCGCTTGGGTGGCTATTCTAGACCTTATAATATTTGTTAAATAGTATGTTTACAAGAATAAATTTAACTATTAAGTGTTATACAATACAGTTTTTTCTCGAATTCCATTTGCAATTCATTAATTTCTATTCATGATGCAGGATCTACAAAAACCATTAGCGTTTACTATCGAAATAGTAAAAATAGACAACAAATAATATCAAAATAGTTAAAAAAAACTACTATTAAAATATTATTTCCATGATTCAAAGTTTACTCTTCTGATTTTGTAGCCCATTTCCCTTTTATCTCTCTTGTACGAATCACAGAGCTCTAAGAGCTTGGTTTCGATTTTTGTTTATAAATAGAGGTAGAATAACTCGATTTACTAAACATACTTAATTTATATCCTAGAAATAAGGGTTTTGATTTCAAAGATCCATAACATATATTATATGTTTAGATGATGTTTAGTATTCAAAGCGGATTCAGCCAAACCCAAATTGATATATTCAGCGATACCTTTTATTTCGTACGTTGAATATGGAAGCTTATATATTATATACATATACTTACTTATCCAGCGACGAAACTTAATTAGATTCCCCCATATAGCTATGTTGTGAGTCTCAAGTAACAAAACATTAAATTTTTCAAACAAAGTTAAATGTTAAAACTTGCCGTTTAATACCCAGCTGGTGTGTAATCTTCAGCCGCCGTTGGAAATTTTATAGATTTGCGAACACAGCCGACTGACGACAGTTTGCTCATAGTTTCAAGAAAAAAAAATAAGATTTTGCGAAAAAGATCTATAAAAAGTGTTTTAATTTATTAAGAAAGTTGTTTAGTTTGTTAAGGACGTGGACAGAATTCAGTGAAACTCCGAATTTTAAGACCGGCACAATTTTTCAGTGATTTTCTTCAACCACATAAAATTTTCCGTGGTTTGGAGAAAAATGGCCGATGGCGTGGATATTGACATTTATGCAGACGATTTAGATAAGGATTTTAACCAAACGCAGGTAGGTTTATAACTTGGAGAAAGTTGAGTTGCAATGACCTACTTGTGGTTAACCTCTGCAGGAAGAGTTTGGTGGCGAGGGAGTTGACCTTTACGACGATGTTATTACAACAACACCGAATGAATCGGATGTAGCGGCCGCAACTGGAAGCGGTGATGGAAATGATGATGGTGGGGTCTCCTCCAGCGATAACGCCAGTGCAACGAATGGCAACAACTACAGCGGCTCAAGCCAAAACAACATTGGCAGACGGCATCAACTTTATGTAGGAAACTTGACTTGGGTGAGTTCGTTTTTTATTTCATTGGTGGGAAATTCAGAGACCGGTTGGTCTTTGATTGTAAACTTAATTTAAAAAACGATAAAAAGAATTATATGTTCATTGGTATGATTTTTATGATTGTCAACTCCTTAAGCATGTTAAGTTGCAGAGTTAGTTATTTTCCGAGTAAGTCAGGGCTGTTATTGCAGTTGGTTGTCATTTGCCTCTCGAAGGAAGTAGCTCAGCTTCGAATTCAGCCTCTTCTGTTTTTAGTTTGCTGGTAATTATGGTTAAATTGGTCATTCCGAATCCTTTTGCTTCGTTCCTTGAGTTTACACAATAAAGTTATCATTGAAATTTAAGAATATACATCAACCAAAATTAAACAATATTATTATATGATTTATTTAGTCAAAAGACAGTAAGATGAAAGTAATACTTCTCTACATTTCCAATTTTTTTTGTCAAATTATTACTTTATTATAAAATGTGTTTCCAATATTACATTACTTTAAACACACTATAAAATCATGAACAACAGTATTTTGATTGTTTAGAAAGGTCCCTAGGCAGATCCTTCAGGAACCGCTTTTCTTTGAGGTTCCCCAAAATAACTGTAGTGAAGACGAGAGAGACAGTGTTGACTAATAAGTCCACCAAAACAGACAGTTGGAGCAGACATTAGGAAGACACAAATCAGAGACCCTGAAATTATTGAATCAGAAAATTTAATATAGTACATTATTAAAACATTATCGGTTCGAATTTTGCATAATTATACATTACTCGTAAGTAACAGAGCAAAACTTCTCCAACAAAATAGTGGGACTTTAAAATGACAGTTTAAAAGTTCACAAACAAAAACTGTTTAATTTAAAAAAAAAAAAAGATACGATAAATTAATTTAAAACAAAAATCATAATAAATAAAAAAAATCCAAATATTTTTTGTGTTTTTTTTTACAAATGTTTTACAAAATTTTCATTTATTGAAAGATTTTGTTTGCAAAAAAATAATATAAAAAAATAGTAATATAGTTTTGAAATTAATATTCAAAAAGAAAATAGTGTTTTAATTCAAATTCTGTATAAAAATGTAGGTAATAACATTTTAAAAAATGGTTCAGATAAGGAAGTTTTGAAATTATATTTATAATTACAAAGAGCTTTGAAATAGTTTGAACTTTGAAGCATGAATTTTAAAAACATTTAAAAAGAAATAAAACTATTTTTGTTGTTACCACAGCTGTGCATTACACATAAAAAAATACACAAAATATTAGTATAAAATATAGATTGTTTTAGAATTTTCTAATTTAAGTGCAATTTTGTTTAAGAACATTTTTTTAAAAGTCGAAAATTTATTTTTAATTATTTTGTTTAATGGCTAGTCAGACAATCCTGCTTTAAATAAAACACAATTCCTTTGTAATTTTAGATGGTGACGTTTCGATTTTTATTTAAAAAAATTTTCAAGCCTAGAATAATGACATTAAAAATCTATATTTTTAATTATTTTAGTTTGGTTTTTTACGTTCTTCTTAATTTAATCACTAAATTTGTTGGGATTATTTTGAAGAAAAATAAGGGCTTAAAAGAGCTTTAAAAATCTTATTTAACCCTCTACATTTCTTGTACGAACCCTGTAATCAAAATCAAAACTCTCATCTTGATAATTCACACATTTTTTGTTACAGTGAAGTTGAAGATCTAAGCAAAGGGTTACATGATGTTTTGTGGTATTAGTTGATCGAAAATCATCAATTTCCACACGAGATACATTACATAGGTGCGGCTTCATATTGCCTTCAATATTTGGAATGCTGTTTAGTTGAAAAATACTTGAGGTTCTCATAATTATCAGGAGTCCACTTAATATTTTGAAGGAAAATATTTCAAAGATAGATTTCTTGATATTTATCTCATTGTTTGTAAAAAAAAAAATATTTATTTAATAACAAATAAATTATAGAGAGATTTAAGAATAAAAATAATACTTTTTTTTTTTAGAAAAAAATAACTTCGAAAATATTAAGAATAATTTCAAAAATTTAAGATATTGAATTTGAAAATAAACAAAAATTCAAATAGTGTGAATTCTATTGAATTAAAATATTTTATTATAGAATGCTGAAAGAAATATATAAAAAAAGACAAAAAAAAGAGAACAATCATTTATAAATAAATTGCAAGATATATTCGCTGTTTAAAAATGTAAAACATATTTTTAATGTTGAACACAAACATTGATTTTTAAAGTTTAAGTAAAATATGTCATTTCCGAAATATTGTTGCAATTGCAGTCTCTAAATTCAATATTCGTTTATAATCGCTTACAGAATCAAAATTATTTTAAAATAAAGTAAAAATTATAAAAAGCCTTTTTAACCAAATAAAATTCAATAGTGAAAGCTTGTCTAATTTTAATTTAGTGAGGCTATGATTTTTTAGGGCTCATTCTGGGTATTTTGATCCATAGTGTTAAAAATAGCTTATTTTTACTTTGAAAATTTTGTGTGAACTGTAATATGCATCGAAAAGTCTCTGTAAATTAGGGCTTTGGTTAGTTGTTGTTAGTTGAGCGATTTTTAGGGGTCTAAAAGGCTTTGTTGAACTCTATTCATTGCTTTGTTAAAACCTTTTTTTCATCTTTTATAGCTAATATATATGTTTATTTGTCTTTAACCTTTTCAATTATTTATACATTTTCACTTCATAAAAAATTCTAAATTTGATCTTTAAAATTCCTACATTTCCTACGTACGAATTGAAAAATATCGCTGAGCACCCTGAATTTAATTGGTTTAAATTTATATTCGATGGAAGTTAAATTCTCATCATTCTAATCGAGAGTATGCATACATTTTTCTATTTTCCAAAAATTCTAAGGACACCATTTTCCTTCCCTTGCTATTTTTATGCTTAAAAAGTTCTTCATCCGAGCTTCTTATCCTTTTTAATATAATACAATAAAATAAAATGTAACCACTTCCATTCCAGTGGACGACGGACGACGACATGTCTTCGGCTATCCGTGATGTAGGTGTAAATGACTTCCAGGAAGTAAAATTCTTCGAAAATCGAACAAATGGGCAGTCCAAAGGATATTGCGTAATTACCCTAGGATCGGAGCCAAGTATGCGTCTGGTAATGGATAGGTTGCCCAAAAAAGAATTACATGGACAAGTGCCAATTGTAACATTTCCAACAAAACAAGCCCTCAATCAATTCGAGAGCACCCAAAAAACAAGACCTGTTCCAACTCAACCAACTCCTCAACAAAATGGGCCGAGAGGGCCTATTGGCCAACAAAACATGGGTCCTGGTATGGGACCAGGTATGCCTCCAGGCATGATGAATCAAGGGCCACCACCAGGTCACCCGGCAAATCGAATGATGAACCCCCAAATGAATCCAGGAGGTCCCCCACAATTTCGTCCTCAACAAATGCCACATAATATGCAAGGTCCGCCAGGACCACCAAGAATGCAGGTAAAGTAAAGAAATAATACTCTTAGCACCTTCTCACTTACTATTTTTGACTGATTTCTGTGTGCGAATGTGACTTTTGGTTTTCTTCAGTTTTGTAATTTTCGTAGTTTCTTAAAATTGTACGAAAGATTTCCATTTCATTTAATACAAACATTAAATCTCAACAGCAATCTCCGCAACACGGTCAACGTTTTCCGAACCAAGGAGGTCAATGGAATCGCACCCCACGTCCAGGTGCTCCAAACGGTCAACGACCACAAATGGTAGGATTTTTTAGGTTTTGTTTTAGTTATCTTTCAGATACACAAAATCAGTCAAAAATATTGTCTGCTTTTTGTCGGCTTATATGATTGTTTGGTTTAATTGTTTATATAGTTCCAGGGCCCACCAGGACCAGGCATGCCGCCAAGGGGAACTAGACCCGGTTGGGAAAGACCACCCATGCATGGAGGATTTCCACCACAAGGTATGGTAGACAAATAATTTTAAAAATTTAATGACAAAACTTAATTTCCAAGGAATGCCACCACACATGCAAGGACCCCGCGGGCCTCCTCCACCAAATATGGGTGGTGGACCTCCAGGCCAAGTTCCAGCTCCACATGTGAACCCAGCTTTCTTCAATCAAGGAGGGGGACCACCTCAACCTGGAATGAATATGCAAGGAGGACTTCCCCCACAGCATTTCAATCAACCAGGCGGTCCCAGGGGTCCATGGCCTGGTGGTCCTCAGGTTCGACCCCAAGGTCCACCCTTCCAACCAGATCAATCTGGTCAACCACAAATGACTGAACACGAGTTTGAAGAGGTTATGAATAGAAACAGAACCGTCAGTAGCTCTGCGATTGCTAGGTAAGTTAATGTCTGTTTGGTCTTTCTAAAGATTTCTCTCTGCAAACATTTAATTTTATATAGTAATCTTAATAATGTTTGAATTTATGCTTAAATTCATGACAATATATGACAAAGTCATGAAATTGTATGCAAATTTTATCTAATCATTATAAATGGATGTTTATATTAATATTATATTGAAATATTAGTTTCAAAATTTTGTACACAATTTCAAAACCAACTAAATTTGAATTAGTTTTTCAGGGTTGTTTAAAGTTATACACTTATATTTTACGTATAATACAGTGAAATCCCTCATAATTTAACTTTTTTTTAATGATTGAAAAAGTATTACTTTTTTAATTTAAATGTTTTGCTATAAATAAAATATTTAAAATTATTTTTTTTATTTCCCTCCATTTAAGAAATATTTTGAAGTTTATTTCCTTTGGAATTTTTAAAATATTCAGAAAATAAAACACAAATCTTTTGGATTTGTCTGCTTAAGAAAGTTGCGAATAAAGCTCAAAAGGGATCAAATATGCTGAAAATGAATGTCCCTTTTCCAGCCATTCCTATATTTTCTTGTACATCCTGACAATGCAAATCTCTAACTTAATATGATTCTCGTCCTAGATTTAGTTTCTAAATTAAATGAGATTCTGAAAATTAATATTACATTAATAATTCACGGTTCAAAGAAAAAAAAATATATATTTCAAAAGTATTAATGTTTTTCCAGTTTCTTCAAGAGTTTTCAAATTTAATTCAATTTCACATTTTTTGTTTAGAAATTGACTCCAATTTCCGTGCTTTCATCAACATTTCTTCTCCAAAATTCCTTTTATCAAATAGTTTATATTAAATATTAAAAATGTTGGTGTTCTAAATTTTGTATCTTTAAGTTTAAAAATTAATTCGAAAATGGTACAATTCTGATTTTCCACCCAAAGTCCATTATAATTTTTTTTATTTTAAAAATTTAATTTCCAAAAATCCGTTGTTAAAATACTCTTAAAGGAAAAGATTATTGGTTCAATTTTGACCAAACATTTTTACGCAATTCTGGTAATCGATCACCCACGTTTCTCTGACTTTGAATAATAATTATAATAAAGTTATTACTAAAAACAACAAAAAATAACAAACACAAATTTCATTCCAATTTTAGAGCTGTTTCTGATGCGGCAGCTGGCGAATATACAAGCGCTATAGAGACTCTTGTCACGGCTATATCTCTGATCAAACAGTCAAAAGTCGCCCATGACGAACGATGCAAAATTCTCATCAGTTCCTTACAAGATACTTTGCATGGAATTGAGGCAAAGAGCTACATGCGACGAGATAGGTCTCGTTCTAGAGATAGGACACATAGATCCAGGCCTAGGAGAGAACGTTCCACTTCAAGATATAGGGAACGATCCAGGGAAAGAGAAAGGGATCGTGAGAGAGATGGGTAATTTAAATTTTAATTTGTCTTATTATTTTTCTAACTCTTTAAAAATTCAGTAAATATTCTTCAACGGATAGATACCGAGAGAGATCTAGAAGCCGGGAGAGAGGAGGAAACTCCGATCATTACCGAGATGATAGGTAATATTTATAATTAAATTCTTACAATTTGTAATTTACTAACTTTCAGCTCTGGTAGATCCGCAAGACCTCGTAAGTCACCCGAAGCGCCAGCAGAAGCTGCAGGAGAAACAGCGTCCGGATCATCAAAGCGAGCCTATTACGAGGATCGTTATAGGTCGTCAGACCGCGACAGAGATCGTGAAAGAGACAGGGAACGCGATCGTGACCGTCGCGAGGAGCATCGTTCACGACATTAACTACCCAAGTAAAATGGGTAGACGACGAGACGACGGTTCAGAGCAACACCATGGATCATCGAAAGAAGAATGTATTCAAATTAAACAAATATAACAAATAAAATCATTATAAACGAAAGAATCAAGAAAAACAAATTTTAACAACCAATTGTAATAATAATTTGCCTTGTGTAACACTTTTTTCTCTACTGCCTCTCTAATTTATTTTCTATAGTATTTTTTTTTTATTTTTTGTTTAAAATTAATATTTATTTTTTACTTTCTAAAATTATTCTTAAAAAGTAATATTTTAATAGTGTTGACGATGAGCGGAGACTTCTTGTAAATTAGTGTAGAAATCTTGTAAACAGCTTTCTTATATTAAGAAAAAGATTTTTTATATGAATTTTTTGTACTGTAACTGTACCTGTGATAAATATCTATCTTAAGTTCTAAAATTTGAACTTTTTTATATATATATAAAAAAAAAGAAAACAGAAATTTCAAATTTGTTAACATTTTAACAGTGGTAAGTAAGTAAACTTGTTAGTTAAATGAATGATTGCCTCTTAGTAAGTAGTTTTATACACTAATTCATAGAAAGTTGTGATTATGCAATTAAGAGAATCAAACAAATTTTGTTAATGTTAACACGCCAGCGTTTTGAAAATCAAATAAATTTTCATTAATCAATGTCTTTTTGAAGAAAAACTTTTGTGGTCACTTTTATATGGAATTTGTGCAACATATTTTCTCACCTTTCAACTATAATTTACTTATTTGAATCAAATCAAAGGAGAAATAAGAACCTTGGCTGGTAATCTTTCAGTTAATTTAGTCTTTATTTCTTTTCAAGCCTAACAGTCAGTTGCTATTTGTCAAATATTATTTTTCATATTGGGATTTATAGCGGAAACACCATTTTAAACAAAACTTCGAAGAATTCACCGCGGTAGAGCTTTTTGCTCTGTTAAAATCTTTCAGTCTCAAATTTAAGCTAAGATCATAAGCCACATTTTTCCAATGTCTGTCTACTATTTTGAGCTTCATTTCGAAAACTACCAAAATACAGTAACTAATTTATGAGGTATTAGAATTTAATTTTTAAAGACTTTAATCCATCTCGCTAATTTCTATTTCGCTATGCCAGAGTTCAAATCTGGCTAACCTCAATTGTTTTTCGAACAGAGGCAATGACAGTTTAGATAGTGTGACAGATACTTTACACCGGTAACTTACATTTTTGAACATCGTCTATTATTGTATCTAACCTCGTTGTATTTGTGACTATTCGTTCTTCGCGAGTTATAAGTAAAACCCCATTAAATACAAAAAGTACTCAAATATTAACGTCGAAATTATTTTTTATGGCATTTCGACAGTTTCTGAAAGTAATGAATTTAATAAATTCCTTTAAGTGTTGAAGTAATATTTATTCTAATTAAAAAACGAAATTTTTAAAATTTGATTTATATTAATGATTAATTGAATTGCTAGATCTAAGAATTCAAAAATTAAAAAAATAAAATTGAACATTAAAAATAATTCATTTATTCCAAGCTTATTGGAATTAAAAAGGTTGTTTTTTAAAAACTTTTATTGAATTTG
>JXPG01066922.1:2230-12722 GCA_001015175.1 Megaselia abdita | reverse complement strand
TTTCCTGATAGTGGTAGAAGAAAAAGAGGAAAACCTTGCCTGCGCTGGCTTCTTCATGCAGAAGAAAGACAGCGGATAGACAAGAATGGAGTAACCTTTTGAAGCAAGCGAAAACCAACCATAGGTTGTAAGTTTAAAAAGGTCAAGGATATCAATAATTTTTGAATGACAATACAGACATCCATAGTATGCTGCTTGAGCCTTCTTAGTACTTTCTAAAATGCAATTTACCCTTGTACTTGTCCAAGATCCCTTCCAGTACCTTAAGAACCTTAAGAACAAATGAGGATAGGCTGATAAGTCTATAGTTCTTGGCTTTGGAGTGATTTATCGATCTTTCTCGCTTTGGGTATAAAAACGACATTTACTTGCTTCCACATAGCTTGAATGATATTTTGAGTAATATATCTCTTAAAAATATTTGTAAGAAGTCATTCTTAGAACATCTCCAAGTCAAGCCATCTTCAAGTCCATGGAGCACTCCGTTAGTTTTAGTAACAAAGAAAGCAGCACTAGATTTTGTGTAGAAAGTTGAAAAACTTGCAAAGGCTTGTAAACGTTTTAGCAGATGAGAATATGTCGTTGTCACAAATATCGTCTGGGCAGCGAGGTGTGAAACCTAGTTAAGAAGGATTGTCTTTGTAGAGCTAAGCCTACAAAGCTTATTGGACTCAATGGAATAGCTTGTACCTTTAAGATAATTGATTATATAGATCTTGAGAGAGTGATTACAGAAAGTCCGCCCAATCCCTTAAAAAGCCGATACGAGTGCCGAAGTTTTAGTGAAAAGTATTTAGACCGGAGTAGAAATCAATATGGGCCCAACAGTGGATCTTGTTGATTGTCTTTCAAATACGTACTATACACATTTTGAGTGTTCGTTCTATTGAAAGTGATATTTAAAAAACAAGAAAATAAAATAATTCCAACATTGTAAAGAGTCTTAAATAAATCATGGAATTAATGAATTCATAAGACTTACAACACAGCAAATTAAAAACAAAAAAATAAGAAATAAAAAGGATGTTTGAAGAAAGCATCCTCGAGGCAAAGCATTCCATCCCACAATAACAAAGAATCAAGGGTCCTTTGTGGTGCCCATAGACCACATAAATAATGTATTTTACATAAAATTACACTTAAGATAAATCGATTTCCACACCCAACCCTTGCAGTCACTCTTTCCTTCTTCTTCTTCTTCTTATGCTTATATGTTGTGTGCAGTGCAGCTTTTAATTTTTCATCTCTTAAAGGAATTAATCATGAGTTTGTTACGCATATTAACCTCTCCGTGGTTGCAAGAACACACTATACTATGTTGTTCTTCACAACAATGTTTCGATCGTACTCTACTCATATAAGAGTCGAACTGACGACTATTTTGTCATCGCACGTATTCAATCTTTATTTCTTTGTACCTTAATGCATGGTGTTATGTTCTGCCTATGGCTCTACGTTTCCTATCCTATATAAGTTCTGACTCTGAGTTGCCTTGCTTCTCCATGCCATGCCATATGTGGTTTAGAGTATTAGGTATTCTGGGGCCATACACACTGGCTGACTGAACGACTGACTGTGACTGACTTGACTATATCTCTCAACATATACCTCAACTGTATTGCATAGTGTAGTATAGTAAGAGTAGTGTAGTACTAAATTGCCTATTGAATAATAACTAGAATTGGTTGTTATAACTTGTACATACATATCATTACATCTCTTCCACCATCATCATCCTCATCATCATCGATACTCATCAGCGAGCGATCCAAGAAAAGAACTGTTTTGTGGTGGAGCTGTGGAGCTAGATAAAATTACTGGGATCTTAAATTCGAGAAGACGTCTGCGGTTATTAGATAGTGGTGGCGAAGGCGATGTCGATGGTGATGACGATGGAGATAGTTCAGCTTGTATTTGTCATTATTTGAATTATATACCTTGGATGCACGATTTGCAACAATGTTTCTTCTTTTCCGTGTGCAAAGTGACACAAATTATGTAAGGGTCAATGGGAAAGAGGCATTCAGGTTGTGACTTTTTCAAGCTAATTTTGAATTTCTATAGAAAAGTTTTATTTTTTTCTTTTGCGACTTGGTAAGAACTTCAAGATGGTTATCTTAGAGTCAAAATTATACCAAATTGACTTAGACGTCTTTAGACTCAGCACCTTGATTTGCTAATACATCGACGATTTCATTACCATTAATTCCAATCTACACATATAACAATATAAGACCCTTTAATGTCAAGAAATTCGAAGTCATGCTTAAAGCTCACATTGGAATACAAAACAAAGAATTAGCCATCTAAAATTCATCCATATACACTATAACGCCAAATCCTCTTATGGTAGAAGATTTATTCCATTCTGTAATTTGTGGAAAGACAATGTTATACGACTTATTATTAAGTAGTCAAGGTTACAATTTATTTGAAGATTAAAAATTGGTGGTCCGTAGAATTCTGTGCCCCATCACCTCATTGCCCTGCACACAATTTGTGATCCTAGGACAATCGTTGTACCAATTGATGACCGAATTTCATGACAAGGCAATCACCATTATCATCCGCACAAAGTATCACGACATCATTATTAAGTCGTAAAGATATCAAGTTCATATCACAGAACGATTACTAATGCATAATAGCAAAAAATTATTAGGAGATGAGTCGATGATGTTAACAGACATAGTTTAACATTTATATGAAATTACAGAATAATTCGACAATTAGCCCAGTTTCATGAAATGTCCTAAATTATTTACCAAGCTTTTTTCTTAGATCAAGTAGATCGCTTATAAAGTAGGGAGGAAGCTCTCGCTCAGAGAACATAAGTTCTCAAATGTGTCTTATCAATTGTTTAATGTGTAACCTGATACTGGGTGAAATCATGGAAGATGACATGTTGCTGTTTTGTGAAGATAATATCACCTGAATCCATGAATCCGTCCTTATAGACCAATTGGCCCATAACATCATCAATTAGATTTTCTTATATTTTAGTTATGTATATTGTTATGTATTATTTGTATGTTCTGGTTCCGATTTTGACAAAACTGGCACTGATAAGTTCCCTGAAGTTTGGAATAGCAGATGAGCTACTTTTTGTAACGTTACGTTTTACGAAATTGCGTAACCAATAAAAAAACCAAAACACATTTAAAAATAAAAAGTGAAAGTAAAAAAAACAATTATAAGAATAATACTAAATTTTTCAACAAAACAAAGAAATACAAAACAAATAATAAACTATACAACAAAATTTTCTTTATAAGAAACTATTAACAAAAAAAAAGTGGAGCAATTTTCGAACAAATTATCGAGATATAAAATTCTAATAAAGAAAATATAAAATATTACAAGATAAATAAAATTCCAAATGCTCATTCTAAAAGAATTAAAAGTTAACTTAAAAAAATATACAACAATAAAAATCGAGATATTAAAAACTCAGAAAATAACCATACAATCTTAAAAGTAAGAAAATTTGAAAACAAACAAAAAATACTTCAAATCAATAAATTAAGTAATAAAAAAACTATAAAAATAAAACAAATACTAACACACCAGATTAATCAATTAAAATAAATAAACTACTAATAAAAAAATTAAAAAAGAAAATTAAAAAAAAATTATCATAGAAATATAAAATATTGTGAAATTAAAAAATAAATAAAACTATATGTGAAATTGTTGAATACAAAAAAACCTTTTCAAGATTAACATTTTTATAGATAAAAGATTAACATTTTTATAGATAAAAAAAAAACAATTAACATAAAATGTTGCCTAGTTTAAAAAGAATTACCTCACAACATTTCCTAACTCAAAAAATAGTGTTTTTTATTGAAAATATACACCGCTGTATTATTAGAAATTCTAAACTACAAATTGATCAGGATTGTCAACCTTATCCTGGCTTTTATACCATGAACTGCAAGCAAAGACTCAACAGAATTGTAGTGGAGAACAAGTACCTCACGAACCTGTCAGGCAAAGGTGTCATAATCACCGTGACAAATTATGTGTTATCAAATGATGCATCTAATCCAAATTAATCTAAATCACTGCAAGGTGCCTACTGCTAATCTCGGGAACCTCATTACGAGATCTAACCACGAAGTGGTTCTGATACAGGAACCATGGATTTTAGGGAAATGTTTGAAACTTATAGAGCTACATATCAGGAAGTTAAATACTTGATTCGATCTGCAAAAAGAGACTCCTGTAGGAATTACTGCGAATCTCTCTCAAACTGTAGCGAAACCTCTAGAATTAGGAAGATATTATCAGAAGATCATACCATTTTAGGGATGTTTAACAAGGATGGTGAGTGGACCTTTAGCAGCGTCCACTGTGTCTGCAGGATACAGTTGAGGTACCAGCTATGCACACTGAGTATACAAATCAAACTGTGGATGCTTCTGAGATAGTATCTTCGGAAAAATTAATGCCATCGAGAGATTTGAACCTTATAAAAGCACAGGTCCCGATGGTTTATACCCAGTCGTTGTTGCTAGGTTACATTCCTGAAGGTTGGAGAAATGCTAAGGTTCATTATACCTAAGGCCGGTAAAATAAGACACACGGCCCCTAATGACCTGTAAGCCTGTCATCATTCTTATTGAAATGTTAAGAACGACTGGTGCGGTGGATGTTCACATCAGAGAGATATACCTTCTCAGTTACTATTGTAAGCCCATTGTAAGCGCTTTGTTCGGAGTTTCCTGACAATATCGGCTTGTTGGTACAACTACTCAGAGTGTTCTTCAGCGTCATTTGACTTAATTTTCATGAGGATGTTAAATTGGTTCATAGCTGCGAATAGCTCATCCATATTTGGCGTGTCGTAGGCTTGTTTGGAGTCAACAAATAGGTGGTGAGTGTCGACTTGAAATTCGTGGGTTTTCTCGAGGATTTGCCTTAGTGTGAATATCTGTTCTGTTGTAGACTTTCCTGGCATGAAACCATATTGGTATGGGCCAATGATGCGTATGACGTGAGGTTTCAGTAGTTCACACATAATTGAGGCAAGGATCTTATAGGCGATATTCAGCAGGCGAATGCCTCTGTAATTGTTACACTCCCTTCTATCGCCTTTCTTGGGAAAATAATGCTGACGTTCTACTCGTTTGACATCTCTTCCTTCATCCAGATCTTTTCAAGTAGCTAATGGAAGGTTCTGTTGGAGTCCGAACCGGCTACTTTTAACAGCTCTTCGGGGATGCCATCTGAACCCGGGCTTTTGTTGTTTTTTGGTGGTGGTCTTCACATCTTCAGTGTTGTGGAAATGGTCAGAGTCTTCGTTCTAAAGGTTCATTCTGCTATTGTTGCCATTTAGCTGAAGAACTCTTCCCACCGTAAAAAGATTTCCTGCTTGTTGGTGATGAGGTTACCACTTTTATCATTACAGGCAGATGATTGAGGTATACGAAACCACGGCGCTGTTTATTTACATCTTCTTACTTCATTTTTGTCCCTCAAGATCTCCAAGTTTTCCATGTTCTTCTGTTGCAATCGACGCTGTCCACATACACAATTTTGAGGCCTCCCTCCTTTTGAATCTATACTCCTCTAGACTTGCACGTGTATCTCTCTGTAGGTATTCTGATAGGCTTTATTCTTGGCGGCAACGGCTCTATCGGACTTATCTCATCTTTCCATCCAGACTCTCCATCTACGGCGGTCCTGTTCACCAAAAAATTCGGTGGCCGCTGTCTTTACCACTTTAGCACATGTATTAAAATGGCTGTCTATGTCGAGAGATTTCGTTATAGAATCGAGCTTCCGTGTTATGTACTCATCGAAACGCTAGGTAATGTCTGGTGTTTTAAGGACTTGCGATGCTTGTTGTTTTTCGTAGGCCTAATCAAAGAGATTTTGCACACAATCGTGCACTTACTAGATAGTGGTCGGAGTTAATGTTAGCACCTCCAAATGAACGTACGTCAAGCACGCTCGATGAATGGCGCTGGTCAGTGAGCACATGGTCGATTTGGTTCTTCGTGGCTCCATCTGGTGAATTCCATGTTTGCTTGTGGATCTCGGGGTGTGGGAAGAAAGTGCTACTCTTCACAAGATCCTCTAACTCACCCTTTCCGTTCCATCTGATCTCTTGTAAGGCAGTGATGTCCGCTTTGTAGGTCTATAAGTTCTTCCTATGAAGTGTTCTTACGTTCCAAGAACAGATGTTTGGCTCATACTCCATCTGAGGCTAAGTCTACAGTGTTACAAATATAATAGTGTCAGAAGTAGCTTAGCGCAAGCTTACTAGTTTTCATAGACCATTAACCATCATTTACTATGAAAAATACATAGTATCAGTAGCCTAACCACCACGCTGTGCCTCATAAGTACTATACATAAGCGTTAGTATGAGCTACACATATAGTTAATAAGAAAAGAAATAGTTAATAAGAAAATAAATATACATACAAAAAGAGACTTTAGGAAGCCTTTAATGTTTCTTAAAACTATATTTAGAACATGCTAGAGAAAAATAGTTAGAAGAGTTTGCTAGAATACCGTTTGAGTTTATCTTCTACAAGAAGATTTCTAGAAGGTTTTTAAGAAGCCTTACCCAAGCAAATAATACTATCGAAGCTTACCTTCGACAAGAACATATGCAGAAGGATTAAATAGTTTGTTACAAAGTATTTAATTCCGAAAAATCTTACCTTCCTCTAGAGGGCTACAGGTAGGTTTACAAGCAGCATTGCAGAGGTATAGATTCTGGGGTTCAGTCATCAGTTCTGTGTGACTCGCACTGAGTTAATTTCTGAGATCTTTTCTCATTAAGAGGAGATCTTTTCTGAAAAAAAGAGGAATCTTTTGTGCTTCTATTTTTCTTCTCCATATGATTTAAGAATAGTATCGTTAAGAGCAAACACATCTTTGATATGTTTTTGTTCCTGAATATTCAGTAAGAACAAGCATATATACAACACAAATCATCTCTGAAGCCTCAAGCAGGGCATATGACAGATAATTATTCTTCGACGAAGACAATATCAATCAAGAACGTTAATGATAACTTTCATTATTTCTTCACCCTACAAGCTTGATGGTTTTTCGCAAAAGTGTTACAACTTGTTCTGTCCTTCCTATTGTTCTGAAAATCAGTGAAGAAAAAAAGTATTAAAAAAATGACCACAAGAAAACTATTTGAAGAAAGTTTTAATTGTGACCGATGATAACCCACTTGACTCATTCCATCAAAAATATATGAGAAAATGCAAGAAAAAGAACCTCCATCAAAAATTAGCATAATCAAAGTTTCTCCTTTACAGTTTCTTGTTATACCATATAAAATCATCTTCATCAACATCATCAGTAACAAGAGAAGAAGACCAAATGAAAACAAAACTCCCCATAAGGATATGAAACCCAATCTAACTCTCATCTTCAAATTCTAACTAACAATTTTAATAAGCATCAACGAAGATCGCAGCATCCCATCTATTTCCATGCCCATAGGGTACAATCAACAAACATTACGTGCAGATCGTGCGAACAACGGTAAATGCAAATTGAGACCACTTAACAAATAAGAAATATCTTCATGAATTGATCTCTTCTAATGCCCACTTCCTTATTATGTTTCTGGCACAGCATCAGCAGCAACAATAAAACAACAACGAACAAAAAAAAAACCACAACAAAAATTACCATTAATTAAGAATATGTTTTTTATCTAACTAATATCGTCTGAGAACTGGAAGATGTTTCCATTCCATTCACTTGTTAGTCAGTGGTGGTTGTTTGTATGGTATTTGTAGCATCTTCTCGGTTCACTTCGCAATACAATCCCATCCAATACCATCCCAGCATCCAATGCCATCCATCCCATCATCCATCTGAAGATCTTGATTGAAGCAGACGATGTCGACGACGGACGGACAACAGAACAACTGAAACAACGACTGCTGGAAAAGAAGAGTCTTTTCTTTCTTTAGTGTAGTTAGAAATTTCCATATTTGTTTTTAGATAGGAGCATTAAGTAGTTAGTATTTGGATAAGAAATCATGATTTTCTTTCTTCCTTCAACTTAACACAAGACAACACAACAGTCAAAGAGTATAGTGATGGAGTGGAGAAGAAGACTTCGATGACGACGACAACTAGTCGACTCTACTCCACTCTAGTCGACTGACTATGTTGTTGCATTTTGTTTAGATAGAAATTAACAAGATTACAGTTTTATTCTTATTCTATTCATTCTCCTTTTCTTGTCTTGTCTTCCCGTCGATGGAATCAACACGATTTCAGTTTCAATTTCTTTTCTTCGCATAATTTCTCTGCTGTTTTGAATTTTTCACTTGATTTTTTTTTCACAGGTTGTTTAACATGTCTGTTGCGTTGGTGGTCATTCTGGGTAGCACTAGTTGGTAATTGGTATAGGATCACCTGATGGACACAATGTGTGTTAGGAGAATGATGGGATCGGATATGACGAATATTCGAACAAATCTAGAAATATCAGAAATGGAACGTTAAAGATAAATGATGATGAGAAATAAGAGCCTTCGTTAAACGCTATGCTCTTTAAGGGCCTAGGACTAAGACTAGCACCAACAGTTTTTATCCTAAAACTAATCGAATTATGGAAACAGACTCATGCGATTATTCAAGGTCCTTACATAACAAAATTCGAGACAGTATCAAGCAAAATTAGCTTCCGGTGTCAAGGACATCTTCATTTCTTCTTGATCATTCATTCACATCATTCTGTTGTGTTATATGGATGTCCCAATTCTGGAATACTTGTAAATTGCTTGAAAGGATGTACAGATATATTCAAACAAAAAGCAGCAAGATGCCAACAATTCTCAATGTCAAAGAAGACATAACTCCCTTGATGAATCACACAATTCTGCGACATCATAGTAGGAGAAACCAAGATTGATCTACAAAAAAAAAACGCGTTAGGCCTTTGCTCAGTATTCTAATGTTTTTATTACAACCATCAATTAAATAACTTACATAATTATTAAAGAATTAGTTACATTATAAAATTCATATTTATTACATTTGTGTGGTTTCCAAAACTTGTTAAATGGTCATGACACACAATACGAAAGTCTGCTACATTTAAAAAGCCAAAAACACCCAAGAAAGTCCACAAACTGCATTCCCAGGTAGAACATCTATCGGAACCCCCACACGAAATCGAGGTAATCCTCACTACTCAAAATCATGTACGATTTTAAGGTGATTACAAGATTGAATTGCGTTCAGGTCGAGCAAGGAGTAAGAGGCCATTTAACAAGCCTTCAAGTCAGAAGTTCTAAAGATTCCTCCAAATGTTAAGCCCATTCCAAAATGTATACTCAAGAATTATACTTGCTATGTAATGATGTGTTAGGGATTATAACCCAACAGGAGCTTGCTTTCCTGGCTAATTCTATAGCCCATCAAGTGTATGGTCGAGCTTTGGGCAGGAGCTCAACTCGAGGCTATTCTGCTGGACAAACTTCCAGCACTACCGAAAGTGTATGTTCCTGATGATGAGGACTAAATCTGTGAATATTTTGGTAAGGATACGCTTTTTATTCTTCAGGGGCAAAACCCGGATATTGATATGACCTCGTAGAAGTCTTTGAGGGTCAGCCAGAAGATATCAATCGAAGGGTCGCTGACTCTATATAAATTGACCAAGCTAGTTAATCCTGCGAATCTATAAATCTGCAATAGAGGCAGATCTCCCACTTTTGAATTCAAATCTTCTGACATTTATCCCGGTTGGAATGATGTCCTTGACATCACCCTGGTCAGTGATAATTCTGATAAACTTGTGGACAACTGGAGAGTATCTAGTGAGGATACTTTCTCCTACCACAAATTTATCCTTTAAGAACTTAGTTTTAATCCTAAATTTAAATACTAAAAAAGCAATCTGGGACAATTGCTTCTTATAAACTGAAATGAATAGTAAAAATGCTTCCAGATGTGGACCTTACCACTGCTCTGCGTACTTCAATGAGGAACTTCCCAATCTTCGTAAATAGGTTAGATCTCAATTTAACAAGGCATATATTTCGGGCAATTGGGATGAGTAGAGCCCCCTTAAACATTATTTTGATCGGAGAAGTTTACTCAGGCCATATATACAACGACTGCCGAGAACAATCCTTCGAATTATCTCCAGCGAGGTGTCATTTGTGAAGTTCATTGCGCTTCCAAGGTAGATGAATTCTTTCACAACTTCAAAATTAAGCTGACCTATGCTGAAGTTTGGTCCAATATATTTTCATCACTGGACACAAACATGTATTTTGGATTATCTTATCTTATCTTTGGACCTACTCGCTCTGCTGCCTGCTCGATTCATACGAAGCTACCTTCCACATCCTCTCTTCTTCTGCCAATGATATCTAGGTCATCAGCATATCCCAAGATTTGTGTACTTTTGTTGTAGATCGTTCCCTTCGTGTGGGTTTTCGAATCACGGATTATCTTTTCCAGGTGTAGATTGAAGAAGTCGCAAGAGAAG
>JXPG01066919.1:129-10203 GCA_001015175.1 Megaselia abdita | reverse complement strand
ACACCATAAATCCATTAGCTCCATTAGCTAAATCCAAGACAAACAAACTTTAAAAAAAATGAAATGAAAAAGAAAAGAACGAAGAATCAAACAAATACCAACATTAAATACAAAAAGGAATAAGTACTAAACACAAAATTAAATAGAAAATTAAATTTAAAAAAAAATGAATATAGTATAATATATAAAAAAAATGAACTTGAAAAAAATGAAAAACTTACAAAACAAAATAGTAAATAAATCATGGTTATAAATATATAATATACTATATTCATTTTTTTTATAACAAAATAAAGCCAATAAAAAATTAAAAAGTGAAAAATATTAAAACAATGCAGAAACAAAAAAACACTCCCTTTAAAAAAAAACTCCGTCTTACAAAAAATGTTTATTGATTTCCGACTAAACAAGAAAAAAAAATCTACTAACCACAAAATTAAATAGAAAATTAAATTTAAAAAAAAATTAATATAGTATAATATATAAAAAAAATTAACGTTAACCAAAACTTACGAAACAAAATAGTAAATAAATCATGGTTATAAATATATAATATACTATATTCATTTTTTTTATAACAAAATAAAACCAATAAAAAATTAAAAAGTGAAAAATATTAAAACAATGCAGAAACAAAAAAACACTCCCTTTAAAAAAAACTCCGTCTTACAAAAAATGTTTATTGATTTCCGACTAAACAAGAAAAAAAAATCTACTAACCACAAAATTAAATAGAAAATTAAATTTAAAAAAAAATTAATATAGTATAATATATAAAAAAAATTAACGTTAACCAAAACTTACGAAACAAAATAGTAAATAAATCATGGTTATAAATATATAATATACTATATTCATTTTTTTTATAACAAAATAAAACCAATAAAAAATTAAAAAGTGAAAAATATTAAAAAAATGCAGAAACAAAAAAACACTCCCTTTAAAAAAAAACTCCGTCTTACAAAAAATGTTTATTGATTTCCGACTAAACAAGAAAAAAAAATCTAAGCTATATATAAAATATGTCAATAAAAATTTATATTTTTTCGCACTATATTATCTCTGGGAGCTAAGCCAAGGTCGGCTTTCATCCCTCTTCATCCGATAACTTTTTCTATCCTTCTTCTCTTTTATACGTGTAGAAAACTGCTTCAGGGTTTCATGGAGAAGTCTCCAGGAGGTATTTAGTGATGCCTTTTTTGGTATTCCGAAGAATTATTTAAGACGTATTCTAGAAGATCTTTGAAAACCGCGCCAAGAGGTTTTTTAAACGGATTTTAACACGGATGGGAGAAGAATTGTAGAAGTTTTAAATACTAGTTCAGACATTCTAGAATACTTTTTAGAAATTGTTTTCAAATGCCTTGTAAACTTCTTGTAAACATGATTGAATATAAAAAATATCTTCGGAAGAAAGCCTTAAAAAATGTTTTCGTCCAAATTTGTTTATAAATTTTGTTTATAAAAACTATTGACTAGTGATTTGATCAATTCTGTGGGAACAATATAATACCATTATTCACTAAAAAACTTTTATTGGAAAACAAATAAAAATTAATACTATTTTAAAAATAGTAAAGGTGAGGAAGGGTGGAACACTTCGCAATAATTTGTACTAATACTGAAACATTTCAGTACCTTCAGGGATCGGAGAAAGATTGAAGACTTGAAACAAGGACTGAAAGTCTACATAGATACTCAAAAGCTGCATAGAAACTGAAAGACTGAAGGAGAGACTGAAATCACAATCTTTACCCCTCGCGTAAAAGAATTTACCTGTAACAAGAAGTATAGTATTTTCACTGTTAAAAATCGAAGTGTAAATCGTTACACCTCAATTGGTGTAGCAAAATTTACACGTTTTGCAATGGAATACACGTCAATAATTATGAAGAAGTGTTTCAGGCAAAAAAATTCAAAAATTATTTACACCTGCAGTTTTAAAACTTACACGATCAAAGGTGTAATGCTATATGTACACCTCAAACGTATAAGTTTAACACCCCGATTTTTAACAGTGTTTAGAGCTCGATAATGCTACCCATGTTGGCCACGCCGAAAAACCTATCGCCGACGAACTATAGTTTTGCTATATAGTTAATAGTAGAGAATGTAATATAAGAGAGTCCAATCTCGTAAAATTGAGAATCTAGTTTTAGCCAAACTCTACTTATTAAAAAGATGATTGGAGTAATTGAATTTTCAGAAATTACTATATCAACAATTTTAAGATAAATTATTTTTTCTTTGATTTGATTGCATTTCTCTTCTTATATAACTTTTTGTAGTAGATAGAAAAAGTTACTATTCATGATATTTCTCAAATTTCCGAAAAGCCACAAGTCAATTTTATGAAAAGAAGATCATCTGTAAATAATTTCAATCTTCAAAGTATAATTTTCAATTGAAGGTAAAAATTTGATTTTTCCGAACTGCAAGTTTATTCCGGTCGCGCGGTTTTGTTCCAAGTAAAGTTAGCTTGGCCTTATTGCTTTGTGAATTGGCAGCCTTTTCAGAAATGACCAGCGATGTTTTATTGAGATAGATTTTTGTTAATGATTGGGAATATTTAGTATGTTCATTGAAAGCTCTTTTGAATTCAAAATGAATGTTCACTTTGGTCTGTTTTTATATCCGAATATTTTTGTTCTGAAAATGTTTCTTAGGTTTCAATTGGAATTTCCCAGGTAGACATTTTAATTGCCAAACCTGAACGAATAAAAAATATTACACTGAGAAACAAAATTCTTATTGTATATTGCACACTTTAAAATATTAACCTATAGAAGGAGTACTATAAACACTCAAAAATATAAAGCACAATAAATATATCAATATATCAAATATATAAGACACTCATTCAAATATTATTTTGTTCAGTTGTCAACACATAATTATTGTGAATACCACATATTTGAGTGGGTAATTTGCTCATTGAAATATGTGGTGACGGCATTTAAAATATGTAAATTTTTAGCAATACAATTAGTACATCATGAATAGAATATGTACTTCACAAATAAAATATCTGACACACACAAAATAATTGATCATTAAAATGAATGAATAAATTGTATACCTTCCATGAGAACATATGAAGAAGGATTTAATTGATTTTTAAGAAGTATTTAATTCCGAAAAATCTTACCTTCTTCTAGAGGGCTACACGTAAGTTTACAAGTAGAATTGTAGAGGTATAGATTTCGTAGGTATTCTAGAAGGAATGGTATTCTAAATGCTGCTTAGAAGGTAATTTCTCTGTGTTTTTTAAATTTCGGAGCAAGGACTCACAAATCATTAAGATCAAGCTTTTCCCGATTAAAAATTAAAGTGTAGATGATCACTTTAAATCAGAGAAAGCCAAAAATTCACTCTTCACTATAAACGGGTGAATGACGGCCTCAAATGCCTCTCTTTTTATTTTAGTGAATATATACCACTATATCGAAGGAGGACTTACAAGATGTTGAGATCAAGGATATCATAAAAGTTTTCGATATTTGGATTAGGTTAGCATGCCAATAGGTCTGGTTTCTGATTCTCAACTTTTTTATTAGGAAAATCTTCAAATTTTAACTCATGTTGAGTTCAAACCTTTTTACATTAAATTCTGAACTGCTCTTAGTAATAACTTCAAAATCCCGACATCCAACAAAAACTTCTTAAATATATTTTCTTGAGCTCCCCGATGACATCACCAAAAAAATAATCAAAACCCTATAAGTGACGCGTTTTTAATTGAGTTGATAAGATAAGTGTATGTTATCGGTTTCACGGAATCAAATTGAATCTCATAAAACAGCAAAGTCAATAAAAAGGTCTCTTTGAAGATTTAAATTAAAGATCTAGCGATTTAAATTAAAGATGTTGCTACTCTTCTAGATCCATAAGAACATAAAACGATCCTTTTTTATGCCTTTTTGGTAATTTAAGTTAACTATTGCAAAACATTGCATACGTCTTTTCCATTCTAATTAAATCGATATGTGGGAAGTTAGACGATTTGGCTAGTTAGTTAGTTTAGTTAAAATAAAATAAGAACACAAAACTCCTGAAACATAAAAACAAGCTATGTTGAACATCATTATAAATGGTTATTTGATGTGTTTTAATTATATAAATTATAATGAAAACATAATCACGTTTGGCAAGGTAGTCAGTTTTATATATAATCTTTATACACGAGCGAAGTGCACTTGAAGCCTACGACTAGGTAGTTATAAACCGAAGGTACTTTGGCGCCATCCATTGGCTTCCATATTTTATTTTAATGTTGTCAATTGGGATAAGGTCGATGATTGCTCGAGAATTTTTATTTCTCAACTGTATTGTGAAAATGTTGAATATAAATTAATATAGAATGACTAACAAACGGAGTGTTATCAAAAACAGTCAAAACATGTTTTTTTTCTCTCTTTCAATAACACGCATTTTCCAAATCAGATGAAGGTCAGGTGTTGCACTATATGATCTGAATAGAAATGTTTCGACTTTGGGTATTTTATTATTCTAAATATTTTTATTGGGTGTTTATTTTAATGGATGTATAATAAATTGGAATGTTTAGCAAATTTTAAATGAACTTCATGTTTTTAAAGCTTGATTTTACCAAACAATCTAGAGATAGAATAATATATTCCATCTAACAAACCCAGTGCATAACGAACCCCCTCGATTACCATCCAATTAAGCACTTCAACTTAGTATATTCCCAATGATGTGTTAGTAAAACCCCAATCTGATATTGTAACTTCCATCCAATCATTCAACACATCTACATGGAATTTAATCAAATCCACTTGACCGCATGAATGATTCACAAACAAGATCTCACCGATGCGATGCGATGTTGTTCTCGCGTCGTCGTAATCGTCCATCCATCCCGCGATCACAAAAGAGAGAATAAATGACTCTCATAATTCACAGCAATCTAACAAACTCAGCAAGTGACAACTTAATCTTTCGTATATTAAATGAATAGAATACAATAAAACGACGAATACCAAATATTTATACGGAAGTCGTAGTCGAACTCATAGACAGTTGGCTTGGTTACTGAGGGGACAAGATTTTTGGATTCGGAATAATGAATGGGAATTAAAGAGTGATTGGAATTGGAATGACAAAATCCAACTAAGGTGGAGAATATTCATGAAGTTTTGTTTCTTCTTTTCTGATCTGTGATTTTATAAGTTGGGGCTTGAATATGTTTGTCAGATATCTATCTATTCAATAAAAGACGTCATGGGATTGTGATCTTTCTTAATTTTATTAATAATAAGTAATAAAATTGTGATTTGAAACTTACATTTGTATAATTTTATATGATGACACTCAAAGAAGTTTGAATAGACATTCCATTCATAATGCCTTGATCCATAATTATGGACATGTCTCTTTATAATAGAGTTCTAACCATTGAGAATTAAAAAGGGATGAATTTTCAATCATATTTATGGATGCTAAGTTTATGATATGGAAGCTTAAGGCCATAATTTTGGACAGATCCCTTGCTGTCTATATTATAGATGCAATAATCATGAATTAGATTCAATTAACAAAATTATAATCACATATACTATATTGAAGGTATGTAATTCCCTTTAGACTGTCGGTAAAGTCATACCCAATCAAAAAACCAAACTCCGACCTCGACAACAAAACAATTTCTGAAGAACTCTTAATAATAAAAACTCAAGTACTCTTAGAATTTCTACAATTAGTTCGAAAAATGGTTTTTCAAGTGTTTGCTACTCATACCTTTTACGGTTATACAAGTAAAATATAAATCTCAAAGTACTTCGCTGTTTATTAGAATACCATCATCTTTTAATTGCAACTCCTCCTAGAACATAGAACATGTAAGATAAAAATATGACCTCCAACGAAAAATAATAAACCCAAACAAAACATATTTTTCTGCAGAAGAATGACCTCATCTTGAAAACATGTTTCCCTAACCTAACCACTGACTACCTTCAAAGATCGTTGTAAGCACAGAAAACTTTGAGTTTGAATTTCTGTTTGACGACCATTCAAAGTCAATTCAATCCACAATTTTTATGACATCATCCAATTGCACAGCTGGCATTTTGAACATTAAAGTACCTACTAAAACCACCAAGATATATTATGATTGCTGTTTAGTCATTTCGATTAGATGCGGATGCATCCGTTAAGTTAGTCATTTGTGGTGAATGGCTGGCTAGTTTGATTACTGATTAGCATCACGCAGTCGTGCATTTTGTTTGCTCAGGAAAATCTCAAAGATTTTTCTCGAAGTGAATGATGTAACCATAATGACCGGTAATGACGACAACGATGGGTTTTACATATGTAAATGTCTTTTGAGTGCATGTTTTGATTGTTTTAGGTGTGGAAGCGATAGACTTTTTATTTACTAATAGGACCAGGTGGGCTTTCCTTAATTTGAAGTTTTTATGGAGAATTGAAGTTGTTTCAGAGTTCTCCATCCTCTGTTATGAAAAAAGAAGAGATCAAACGCAATAGTTAAAGTATGACTTCTTTTTGATTTTTAACTAACAACTAACACTTTTAGGATTCTAGCAAAAATTCAGTCCTAGACAAAAAATTGGTTCTGGGTGGAAGTGAAACAATTTTGTCGCCGTTTGATCTCTGCGATATCGTGATGACATTCCAATTATATCTTGATGACCTCTTTATGATATCATATACATACATATGATTAATTTACGATCCACTCCGTCGATTCAAAATCTAACCAGTTCGCTCGGTCCACAGCTATTGTCCTCGAGTTGCTAACGGCCTGTAATGTCACTTTCTCTTCTAAACAGTCTAGTGACAGGAACCCTTTTCGACACCGCTTTCGCCTCGTCATGCATGCGGTAAACATGTCGGTGCTGATCTCCTTATAGCTTATGGTTGTAACGCATTCTCCATTTGTTGTTTTCACAGATAGGCCCAAAAATCATACGCAGTACTTTTTTCTCAAATACATCTGCTTGCCGAAAATCGCACTTTTGGTGTCAAATAGAGTAATCTGCCACAATTAGATGAGCTTTCTGGGGATGGCCAACTGGTCCATTGCTACATATAACTCGTCTCTAACAATACTGTTGTATTGTTTAAAATCGATGAATAGTAATAGAAATTCTCAAGTATCTGCAGCAGTGCGAAAATCTAGTCAGATGTAGATTTTCCGGGTCTGAAGCCACATAGATATTCTGAAATAATATTTTCGATGAAAGGTTTCAAGCGCTCACATAAGATAACATATAGAATCTGATATGCTTATATGAATCTTATAGTTTTTACAATCCTTATTGTCTCCTTTTTTTATATATAGGTGTTATCATACTTAGACTCCACTCACTTGGCATAAATAAAGTGGACCTTATCTTATGAAATAGCTAATGCAGGTATTCTATGAAGCTGCCTTTAGTTCTTTTTATGAGCTCAGCTGGATTTTCTTTGTTTCTGTTTTCACATTTCCTATAGCAGCACTCTTCATATTCTATTCATCCATCGAGAATATCATCATCATTTAATAAGAGATTTCAGATGCATCGATGTAGAAAGTTGAAGTTGGTTCAAACTTCCCTTAGACGCTTTATCTGCTGAAATAACTCTCTATGATGTCACCTCTTCCTCTCAAAAGGTCCACCTTTTTCATCTCGTTATTCTCGACTTAATCGTCGTCGAGCCGCCTTGTAAATCTTTATTTGCTCGATTCCATTCTTGTTTGTTTTCCATTCTTCTCTTTTGTGCAGTTGGTGTCAAACCGTAATTTTTTAGGTCTTCGTTGGTAAAAGCTGTTACCAGAACTCTTCAACGGGTTCGTGGTTTGCCCATGTTTTCCATGGCTCTTTTTACTCTTCAACCTGGCTATGGCCGTTCATCTCGTCTGAGATCAGATCAGATTTTCGCTTTCTTCAAAAGGTTACTCCATTCTTGTCAATCCGCTGCCTTTCTTCTCCATGTTGTTTTATACCGCAGAGTCAAGCCAGCGCAGGCGAGGTTTTCCTCTTTTTCTTCTACCACCATCAGGAAAGGAGAATAGACAATTTTTTTCAGGAGCAATCTCGTCCATTCGGTGTACGTGCCCAAGCCATCTCAACCTCTGGATTTTGATTTTTTGGACGATATCTTCATGTTGGTATGTGTTGAGTTCCTCATTGTGTCTAATTCTCCACTCTCCGTTAGTGCAGACGGGACCATAAATAATTCTAAGGACTTTTCTTTCGAAAACACCAAAATAATACCGGATTTGTCAGAAAACTTTCCGTATTTTCGTAGTTTCGACGTTTCCTGGATCTAGGATTTTAAAGCTGTCGAACAAATATCCTGCACAGGCAAGCTCATCCGGACTTTCCGTAGCTCTTGTTCAATTTTATTCTCAAATTCCGTATCTCTAGACTACAGAGCTTTTTTTCCGCGTCACGTTGATTTTCCGTTTTTGCCACCGATATTCGCGACTTTATCTTTGTCACTACCAGGTAATGGTCCGAGTCCCCATCGCACCCCTATACGATCTCACATCCATGTTCCTTTGTGGATCCTTTTATGGATGAAACATGCACTACTGACGACAAATTCCCCACTTGCTGCAAAATTGATTAGTTTTGTTTACCAATAATATCTCTACAGATTTTTTACATTAAAATCTCCTATGACGTACTTCGCATTATGATTTGGGCAAGCATCCAGTTCGTCGTAGAAAGCATCTTTACGGGCGTTCATCTAATTAACAATTCGGTCTTAGCTAAATTATCCATAACTCTTCTTTTCCGCCTGTACGATGCAGAGTGAGGATGTTCCATGTACAATGTACATAGTCGTATCTCATTATCAATGACTTTTCTGGGTCGTTTATCCCAAGTCCAGTTGATCCGATGCTTGTTTTCGATTTTCTGAGTCGTCATTTTCAGGAATAAGGTGAGTGGCCCTTATATTCCAAGCATTGTTGACGACAAGAAGAGTAGTCTTCGTCGGTGTCTTTGCTCTATCCGTCTAATGACGGGATGATTTAAGGGTGCATATATTTGCCGCACCTTATAGAGTCGCATTAGGAGTCGCAACGCACACCCAACTGTGGACTAGTCCTAAAACACTTCATCGGAATTGTGTTGGAAACATATACTGCTAATAAATAGATCTCTACTACACCCATTGTCTAAAGAGTAGGCTGTTTAGTCCAAAAATTCCTTAATAAATACCATCTTTATGAACCTGAGCATTGAAGTCACCAACGACGTATTTCGCATCATGTTTTGGATACATGGGCAGCATCATTGGTGGCAAAAAATGTGTTTCTTTGTTTGAAGCTGTTGTTTAGTATGCGCAGATACTAAAATTATTGCAGAAGGTCACTTTCAGCAGGAACACCGAAATCCGTTCATTACACTATGTTTCTCATGCCACCCCTAACAGCACAAGCGGCCCCATACATGCCAAGATCTTTTTTAACACTGAAGTAGATATCTCTCTCCTCCTATCGCTGCAAATTTCACCTCCTAAAGAGCTGTAATGTCGACCTTCTAAAGAGCTAAAGTGTCAAGTGCGAACATTCCATGTATGAGTCGTATCATCGTCATAACGGTTCGGGGTCGTTTATAGTAAATCCGAGTATTTCTAAGTGAATAATTTCAGGAATATGTCCCTAGAAATCTATTTTTACAGTCCCCTCCGGCTTAAAATATTTGCAAATAATCCATCGCTCTTTTGGAGGTTCTAGTTCAGATCCGATTCAAAAAAAGTGTTTTCCATCTGTTCGTTAGCTTTATATAAAACATATTTTCGAACCCTCTCAAGTTAATGTTGATATGCATCATATATAAAATTAACTTTTACAATATAACCAGGGTTCATAGAAAGGCTTCGTAAGGCTCATAAAGGCTTTTTAGGGCTCTTTTTCTATAAGAAGGCTTTTTAGGGCTCAGAAAGGCTCTTTTTGTTTAAAAAATATAAAAAAGGTTTTTTTTTAATACGGGGATCATTTTCAAAAATCCAGGAAAAAGTCTTGATCTGAAATTTCAAGTAGTCATTCTTTTAATATACAGAATGATAGATCTTTTGTTTGTTTATGTAATTTTT
>JXPG01066658.1:0-14263 GCA_001015175.1 Megaselia abdita | reverse complement strand
ATTAAAATATTAAAATATTAAAATATTAACACAAAATAATGTATGTCCACATCAACATTTTTCTTATAACATGTTTAATTACAGTATAAACAATTTTAATTACTCTTATTAGTTCTATCTAAAAACTATCCTTCGTCGTAAAAGGTAACAAAATGCCATACACATGAGATGTAATTGGATTTACATGATGTAAAGTCGAAGTCATGAGAGCATTTGTCCTCATAAAGTGAACGAGCAACTGTTATTTGCTCCTATATGGAATGCATTGAAACCTTTATGGAATGCAATGCGAAATCTATAGGGACACTTCAAAAGGATTTATGTTGATTTAGCTACGAAAATTCTAACCAGGAAAACTTTCTAACGAGCTTGTTAAGAATGCACGTTGTTTTATGTATTTGAACGAGTGTAATTGAGGATTTTGAGTTCTCCATAACTAACCATACATACAATTTACCATTGCAAATAAACCATTGCCACACGAAAATCCTTGAAAACATAACTTTTGCTTGCAATTGCACAAAGATTCAATTGCTCGCAGGCATTAAAGATTGAAAAGCAAATGCAAATTTAGTTTCTTTGGTCAACTCTGTAGCTATGGCTGTTTGAAACTGTTGCAACAAGAGCCCCGGAATTCAAAAACTTCTTTAGAAATAATGAATTTTAAAATACCGTTTAGTTGATCAGTTTCCAATTAGTATAAAAACATAGTAGAATCGAAAAAGCTCATTAGCCACACATTGAACATGAACATAAATCTCTAAAGATTACAAAACTTTTAACGAGTTTGTAGTTTACTTTCTTGCACTACATTAGATTTTACTTATCTGTCTATACTATACAAATAAAAACTACTACGGTGTTGTAATTATTTCACATAAGTAACTTTTTAAGTAGTGGTGTGAATGGAAAGGATATAAAAAATACTTCTAAAAGCAAGAAATGCAATTTAAAGGATGTTTTATTTTTGGCTTGAAAAAATATAAAAAGTTTTTTAATTTTAAAAAGTATAAAAAATTTCAATTCTATTTTATTGGTCTAAAGGATAAAATCTTATGCTAAGTAGTCCAACATGACAATGATAGTAAGCTAGTGACTAGATAAATAACATTTTAAATTTTCTTTAAACATATTTACTGATGTTGAGCTCTTTGTAATGATAGGTAGTATTTTCAAAAAATTACGTCTAACGAAAAAGCTTTTATTAGCGAGATCATATTTATGGACAGGAAAATTGATGTCACGCCTTCTAATCATTCTATAAAATTCAAGTCTTTTGTATAGGTATTTTGGTTGCTCATATTTGATAACATTTATTTTTATCTAGAGGTATTCCAACTAAAGAGCTACTTAAATTGAAGTACATGGTTTTCTTATGAAAATATGTTAATTTAATAAAATAAAAGAATCTTTTAGAAGAAAAGTCTGCTTCTAATATGGTAATTAAAAAAATATATTTTTGACAACAAACATTAACAAACACTTATTGTGTACACTATGTATTTGAACGTGTAAGTTACTCATTGAAATATGGGGAATGTTGAAACCAATTAAAACGTGTAAATTGTTATCAATAAAATGTGTCCAGCATGAACAGAATATGTACTGCACAAACAAAATATGTAACCCACTCAAAACAATATGTATTTTTTGATCATTAAAATGTTTAGCACAATTATTTCGAGTGTAGAATATTTATCAAACGAAATATGTTAATGCTTTTACATTTAAAATTGTCCTGCTCCAATAAAAGTTTCAAAAAATTAAAATGTGCTTTTCATGGAAATACAAAATGTTATATGAAATACTTTATTGAAGAAAAGTATGTTTGTCCTTTCTCGTATCTACCAAGAGAGCCAAAAGGAACATGTTTGTGTCAACAAAATGGAATTCAAAAGAATCTGTTATTTTTTTTATTAAACCTCAATTTCCTCATGATGCGCAATTACAAAACCAAACCATCATCCAGAATCTTCAAGTCTGACCACAAAATGTTATCTTAATGGAAACATTTACATTCCAATTGTGTAAGAAATTTCTTTTCATACGAGTGTCTCTTCTTGTTCTGGAAGAAATGGAAAGATGAAAAAGTCAATTAAAGTTAAAAGGCCTTGGAAAATGAAATGCCTGGATTAGCTTTCATTTTATGAAATTTTCTTCTCCCAATAGATTTGAAATTGGAGTATAATTTGTTCAACTTTGTATGCGGAAAGATGCGAAACAATTCTGACAGGTGCTAACCACTTCAAAGACAACTTGACACACAAAACATTAGTAAAACTTTTAGTTGATAGCGAAATAGAGATGGGATTTTGTTTTACAATTTGTATTTTTGTGGTTTCTTTAATCAACGGCTATGCTTCTTTCATTGGAAAATATGAAATTCCAGATAACGACACAAATTGTAAAATAAAAATGTGTGTTCGACGACCAACAGATTGCGCTTTAATCCGGAGAAAACTTTGATTCCGAAAGAAGTTTCTAGATTAAAAAATAGTGTGATAAGAGGAAAATTGACAGTAAGTGAGAGAAATTAAAAAACAACCTGTTCCCTTTTTTTTGTAAAAATCACAAATTTTGATTGGCTAAAAATCACATATAAACCGAACAAAAGCCGAAATTGCTTGGGATTATAATTTAATGTAGCAATATTATAACTAATTATAGCAATATAATACTTATAATATATATATCTTGTATGTGGTTGCTTTAGACAATCAAAATACTTAAAAAAAGAAGAAACTTTTCGAGCGAATTTTGATTGGCTAAAATTAGAATTTCCTTTAAAATAACCAGAGAAATATATTTCTGGGAAAAACAAATATCTTTCGTGTTTTATTTCTAAAATCTGAATGTAATCAAGGGAACCAACACTACATCACAAAATAATAAGCCAACTCCTCAAGGCTGCGCAACGTTTAGTAATTATTTTTCAACAGTCCCTCAAGGAAATAAAAAGTTCTTAAAACACGTGGAGCTGATTTGCAAAAGAGGGTGAATTTTTTATGATATATTTATGATTTCCATCTCCAATTTAAATATATTCTTCATCTTCATTTTCTGGTATGTTTCTTTGAAATCCATCAAGATAAACGCAAAAAGCTTTGTTTCTTGTATTCATTCATGTTTTGGTATGGTTTTTAATTCCAGTCTTTGTTGTTTTTCTCTGTTCCCTGTTCTGTTCGTCATAAAAAAATAAAAATCTTATCCTGACCCATATTTTCGCTATATTATTTATAAGTGAAATATTGTGAACTGAACATGAACAGGTTCATTGAGCGGAAGAGATTTGGGACTTCTTTTTACTATACTGAGAGCATGAAGGAATACATGGGATTAGCCGAATGCTTTAAGTTGCTAACGGAAGAGAATCACTTTAAGGTTAAAGTATAGAAAATTGCACTAATGGCTTTCCTTAATCCCTGTCAACTCTTCTGTAACATTTTAGCTCCTTAACTTTCTAGTGGAATAACTTTTTACAAAGAAAGTGAAGCAGAAATAGAACTTGCTAACAGTTTTTACTCTTTCCAAAGGATGTAAATAGATTTGTCAAGGATTATTTGCAACGATTGCATTGCACTCATATGATTTCTTATGAAAGACAAAAGAAAAAACTTGACTCTTTGTTACTTTGAAAAAATTTTTTGAATTTGAATCAATATCATATGACAGTCGTGCGGCATAGTCGCGACAAGCATATAAAATCGAGAAAATATTATGATATCAATTATAAATGTTTTCCTTGTCGTAAAATGACACGTCATGATGAGACACAATTCGCAAGTAATAAGACAATGTTATAACCTCTAAGAGAGTCTCTATGACGACCGTGTGACATCACAACGCGACAACTTTAGATACTCAACCCAAGCAGCATTTAGAATACAAATCCTTCTAGAATACCTACTAGCTTTTGTGTCTGCTACGAAATTGTTGGTAATAGTTTTTAATGGTAGAATTAGTCTTACGTCTTTCATGTTACCTTACTTTGTTCAAAGCACTTCATATAAACTCAATTTCGAATATCATTGTATCTAACAAAAGTGAAAAAGTACCTTCCAATCCAACGAGATTTGCCTTTTTTCCTGAATGCAAAACTCTTTTATTCAATAAAAATGCATTTCGAATTTTTAATGGGATTCAAAAAATATTCAGAAGGACAATTTTGCTGTTTAAGTATTTTTTGAATTTGATTTCCCGTGAAATTTTCCTTTATTCAGAACTCCACTTCACAGTAAAAAATATGCAAAGTGGGAACTTTGTCGACAGGCACACAGCCGGATACGATATTGGTCATGAATTGTTAATGGTTCGGTTGTTGAAAGTACTTTTTGTTGGATCCTTTTTGGAACCGATTTTTGTATAATAACGAGTTTTTAACAATTTGCATTGAAACGGAAAGTTTGTAAGCTTTTATTTTTACATTTGAATGTTCTTTTTTGATTGCATAGAGCATAGAGTTTTAATTAGAAGAGCAAGTTTTCAACAAATGGAAAGGAAATTACTTTTTAGAGCTTCCTATGAAATAAAAAGAGAAAAATACTACCTGTTGTTTTTTATTTGTGTTACTACTGAGGGAACATAATAATGAGCAATGAGAGGATACTTCTCAAATCGCCTTCAACTAAATTTCACTACTTTATGAAAAACATTTCCTAAAGAAACGACGTGAACTCCTAAATCCATAGATTACATATTACATATACAAAAAGAGGAGAAAAGAAAATGAAAATATAGACCCATAAACTGTCAATATCCGACCACAAAATCTTTCAACAAATATTACAACCTCAATAAAATAAATCATATATTACACACAGAACATATAAAACACCCATTATTACAAGAAACAACTAGAAAAATTGTGAATTTCCCTCGTTTCCTATATCGGTTTCTCCTTCCCCTATATGAAATGATCCCTTCACGCAGAAAATCACGTTTTAACATTATACGGTACGAATAGTGTTCTGTTCTTTCGAGTACCGAACAATAGGAAAACTTGAAGTTTTAAACAGAATAAATTTTTATTTTTTACTGTTAAAATTAGTTGTATGTGTTTGGTTCAATGTGGGAAACGTACCACCCATAAAGATTGAATCATGGTTTTGGTTAACCACTTGGACTGGACCTTTTTTGTGGGAATTTAGCTTGGGAATGAATAAAAATATTGGTTATTGCTTTTCTGGGTCAATTCTTTTTCACTGTTTTTTTTAAAACAGAATACAGGAATTAGTTCAACTTGTAAAATTATCTTCTGAAAACATTAAAAAAATACACTATTTAAAAATTTATAATATTTTTCTTAACACAAAATAAAACTACTCTAGAGAGCTGAACATTTATAAAACTAAGGAATATTGAAACACTGCTTTAGTTACTATTTTTTTAAAAGTACCATTAAATGTAAAATTTCTTCTAATTTTGTATTATATTTGTACTGTATTTGGTTCCCTAATTTAAACCCATAAAAATTGCTTAAAATAGGTAGAGGAATTAATGTAGTGAAATAATTTACTAATATCCGAAGAAATATCAAAAGCAATAAATACTAAGACTTATTGGAAAGAAACATGGACGAAGAATGGGACCAGGAGCCAGATAGATCACGTGCTCGTGACTCATGGCATGCGTCTATCGTCATGGATATGAGATCATATAGGGGTTCGAATGTAGACTCGGACCATTACTTGGTAGTGGCAAAGGCAAAGTCGCGAATATCGGTGGTAAAAACGGAAAAGCAACGTGATGCGAAAATGAGCAATATCGAAGCTCTGAAGTCGAGAAATACGGCAAATGCGTACGCGAATAAAGTTGAGAAAGAGCTATGTAAAGTGCGGACGAGACGGACGGCGGAAGAAACGTTAGGCGAACGTAAAAGTAAACCGAAGAAAGAGTGGTTTGATGCTGCCTGCGCCGAAGCTATAAAAGAAAAGAACGCGCGAAGACAAAAGTGGCTGAGTATGAAAAATACCAGAGTTTCGGGAAACGCGCAAAAAGAAAAGTATCGCTACTCACGACGACGAGCGGTGAACATACTTAGATCCAGGAAACGTCACTACGAAAACGCGGAGATGAAAAAAGTGGAGGTTCTACATTTGAGAAGCGACACACGGAAGTTCTACCAGCACGTCATGGACTAAAGGAAGGGTACGCACCGCCCACTGTTTTCTGCAACGACAAGTCCCGTAATCTCTTGGTGAACGACGATGACATTCTCGATAGATGGCGAGAGTATTTCGCGGAGCTCCTTGGAGAGAATCCACGATACGCCCCTTCACTCGAAGAGATCAGAGCGGCCATAGCCAGGTTGAAGCGCAACAAGAGCTCTGTATCCAATGGAAGTCAGGTGGAGCTCTTTAAAAGCGCCGGAGAGAGTTTTTTTGGAGCATCAGCTTTTTCAAAAAATATGGTCAACTCAACCAAATCTTCACCTTACGAACAACAAGCCTACGACTGCATCATTAGAGATGAGCTATACACTGCAATGAACCAATTGGGCATCTCGAAGAAACTCATCCAACTATGTCAGATGACCCGTGAAGGTCGTATATCGTAGGAGGTGCTCTTTCTTGTGATTTGTTTAACATATGTCTGGAAATCATTGCTAGAAGGGCCGATGTTCGAGCGCCCACAATAACCTCTTCGTGAAATCGGCTCAACTTCCTGGCTACGCCGATGATATTGATATCGTTTCGCGGGACGTGAAGGAAATGAAGAACAGTTTCCGTAACATTAGTAAGGCAGCAGAAAGACTGGGGCTCCTTGTGAACGTAGACAAGACAAAGTACATGAAATCCAGTTGAGACAACAAGCAATTCAACAACTACTTTATTTTTTTTATAGAGTAAAGTTTTGAGAATGATCTAGTGTTTGAATGAAATGAGTGGAGGACTTGGATCAACCACGAGCTTTATCAGCTTTTTGGGTGGTGACAAACAAAATTAAAAATGGGTAAAATGTTTGTTGTAAAAAAAGCAAAGGTGTGTTTTTATCCGTTGAAATATTAACTTCTTCAAATTGCCTTTTTAACTAAACTAAACAAAATTTTATTTTTTGTAAAAAAAGAAAAGGGGTACCCCTTAGTGATTTTTTGCGTCGAAAAATCAACTTTAAGTTTAAATTACCTTTTTTAACAAAACTTTTCGTCTAGAAAGTCTTTTAATTAATTTAATTAAAAAGTTTCAATAAATAAAAGAACAATTTTTTATTTGCTTTTTTTGCCGAAATGAATCTTACCGATATTTTTCTAAAGCGTCAAAAGTGTTTTGTAATTTTTTTCAATATAAGTAAGCTATTGCAAGATATATACCATTTTAGAAGTGTGGGAATTTGCTCCACATAGGAAGTACTTTCGCTCAGAAAGACAAGAACCACAAACCTCTTCTAATTTTTTTAGTATCTACTCAAACCGCTTTTTGTTGCTCAAAAAATTATAAATTTATTATACAAATTTCGAAAAATTAAACAAAAACTAAAAAATAATCAAAATTGATTGAGTGTGAATAAATGACAGATAGACATGGAAACTGAATCCAATCCTTCCAAAGCAACACAAAAAGGAAACAGAAACACAAAAATCAAATCCACACCCTATGTTGGTTTCCACACAAATATGTCTGTTGGTTGAATGGTTAACTGACTGATGTCGATCCCCTTTTATAGTTTACCTTTTCACGTAACAAGAATACAATTGACAGCACACAAGAAATCACTACATATCAATATCATCTCATCATCCTCTTCTTCCGTTTTTCCTGCCATGCTGATTATATCAGGCAGTCAGCGATATAGAGAGCTGGGGACCAAAATCAAACCCTCCTTAAGGTAAATGTTTTCCCATTCAATGGTTTATGTTTATGTTTATGTTTTTTTTTTTTTTGCGTTTCCTTGTACTAGGGAAGATTTTTATGTATTTGCCTGAGGCCTGTGATGATTAGCTTGTTGTTGAGGAATCCAACCACCTTGTTCCGCTGAGGAACATTTTCACAGAATCGATAATTTTATTAATGTGGAATTAATTTTAAATTATGCCATCTGGAAACTTGTTCAAGATTTTATCTTAGTAAGGAAAAATCAGATTTTGATTGAAAGCGTCAGATGCAGGAATATTGATATTTTGATGAGATAATTTTGAATGCTTCGGTTGCAGATTTCGGTTAGTTTGTGCTTGTAAATGCCAATAATACGGTTTTCGGTCGGAAACGTCAACCAACGCCAACACATGTTACCAACAATAAAAACATTTTTCATAAGAACGTTTTCACAATGGATGTTCCTTTTCTTGTTCAGAAAAGGGAGGATCTTAGACCTCACCGAAGGGCATGAAAAAACACAAAGGACAATAGGATTATTTGTTTGAAACATACTTTTGTCATTCTTTCAACAGCTAATTAAAATTGTTTCAAAGAAAAAGCACTCGTGCAGGATTAATAAGGTGTCAGATATATGAAGACTTTACGCTTGAAAGTAAATGAGTAAAAATTCAAACAAAGATATAAACCTTTTTAAAAAAATCAATCCATTACATAAATTATATAAAAAAATAAGTATACGCCAAGGTGCTCCGTCAATGTCGTGGTCATGATTGGGGACTAAATTATACCCAACACTAATTGGATAGCGGATATTCGATTCGCAATTGAACAATAAAAAGTCAACATCGAAGGACAGTATTTTTTACCACAAACTTCTCTTTGTGCATATATCTGAGGTTTGTTCTTTCTTATGATGATATTTGAATAAATTCATGTTGGGTTTCGTCTGTCTGTCTGTTTCCATCAAATAACTCAATCTAATATCACTAATTGGACTCCGGATATTATATTCTAAATCTCGATTTTGGCTATGGATTCGAAATAATTTTTCGACAGCAAAATGTAGCAATTTCCTAAATAATTCCAATTGAAATTTTGTTTATTTTGTATGTCCTCGTAAATTATTAATTTCACATTGCTTGAGGACTTCATTAACTTTATTGATTCACTTTAACTATTTTACGTAAATTCTGTATTTAATTGAAGAATTTATATTAATTGCAAACAACCATAAAAAAGGTTTAAAAAATAATTAGGCTTTTTTTAAAATAAATATTACATATTATTTCTTATATTTATATATTTCTTCCTTTAAAAGCAAATATAAAGTAATTGTTCAAACTAATTTTCAACAACATTAAAAAACAGAGGAAACTAAATACGCTTTCACATGGAAAATCACTTTTCAAAGTTCTCAAAGTCTATTTCAATTCGCTGGAATGAAATGTGTTCGTGGAAAAATCTTGTCGTCTCATCCAACTTCTTGCTGAATTTACATTCAAGTGTTCTGAATATTTCATCCATCACCCACAATTTAAAGTGCATTTCAAAAGAATGCATTTCATCTTCGCACCACCCGTCCTTTTTAATTTGTCAAGGATTTGCACTTTTTTAACATTCATTGAATTGGAGTTGAATTTCCGGCGGGTGGGTATGGTATGTAATTCGTTTCATGTGACATGTGAACGTTTGAACACGTTCTGTGAATATTGTACACTGTCCGTAGGCGATTCGGAATAAATAAAGATAAATGCAGGTCAACTTTGTGGATGCATTTTCCTCTTCTTTCATCCTTCCGTATTTGCTTACTGGAAGAGTGAGCCTTTTGGCCATTTCAAAGACTATGAGAATATGAAACTAAAATCTACTGTGTGCACTTTACAACTTTTTTTTAAACTGTGGGAAAGAGTTTTGTTTGCTATACTGTTGTTTTAAGTGTTTGAAAAACTTTTGATTTAGTTATACATCTGGGTAAGGTTAATAGCGAGTGGTTTGAAGAGATTTCCATGAAAGGAGATAATTTTCTGTTGTACTTTTATATTTGGGTATATTTTGTTTAAGATTTTATATAAACAGAAAGTTTGTCGTCTCTTTTTATCAATCAAAACGCAATCATTAAAAGACAAATTCCTAACATTTCTACAGAAAAAGTCTAATTCTCTCAAAAAACTCGGTCGAGTGCATTGAGATTCGAACTCCGGTCATTATTCGGCAAAATTTGTAAAATATTTTTGAGAATTCTTAATTAAAAAAAAAGACATTTTTGCTTTTTTTTTAAATTTTTTTTAAGTGATATTAATTATATTGTAAACTAGCCATAGTGCAGACAATTTTTAATTTTATAAAAAAAATACGAAAATCACATTTTTAACAGTTTTTTTTTAAAGAAGGTTGGAATAATGAAAATGTCCTGTACATTGGTGAGTAATCAGACAATGGCATGCTTGCTGAAAGTCTGGGCTGAGCTAGACGGAAAATGTTGTGGTTTGCTGGCTTTATATTTTAAATGTTGGCCGACTACGAAAGTCAAAAACACTTGTCTTCTTAACAATTTATTATTTCAACATTTTTCGAAATTAAAAAAAAATTGTTGGGAATAATAAAAACATACAAAATTGAACTTAAAATGTTTCATATTTTATTTATTTCAAAACTGTGAAGCAAATCACTCAAAACAAGGCTGTCAAACCAGTCACAAATCGAACGGACCAAAGGAAGAAGAGTCAAGAGTCTCGCACGATGTCTAAGTCATTGAATCAACTCCAGGGGCGGTATGCAACGGCTTTAAAATATCCCCTTTAATTAGGTTCTTAAGTAAGATTTGAAGGTCATCTACATCGACCGTGAAGCACCGGATTTGAGAATCAATAAGAAGCGAATGAAAGTCATCGAAGGGGAACTCTTGGATATCAAGGATATGTCGTTCGACGCGAATCCAGATTTCAATCCGCACCCATAGAAACTTTTGATTTGAATTCTTCCAAAAATCTTACAGGCAAATGAAATAGGCCCTCTCTTAGAGGATGTCTATACCAAACAGCTGAAAAGATGTAAAAGTGGTTTTTATACTGAAGACTGGTAAGGCGGACCACTCTAAGTCGAAGGACTATGGACCAATCAGCCTTTCGTCATTTCTTCTAAAAGTACTCGAAAGAATCTTGGATAAGAATATACGGGATCTTTTCATCTATATCGCCAAATCAACACTTAAAGGGAAAATTGACGGAAACGGCTCTCTCTTGTATTGTCATATCCCCTCTTCTTTTATTTTTAAATGATGAATTAAATGTTTCAGGAGCTAGACAGCCTAAAGCTACGCGAACGGCTACTGGATCCTTACCGCTGTCATAAGCCCGATTCTTATGTGTGGCTTTGAAGGTGAAGGTGAACAGTATGTATTGGGGTAACAGGCGCAATACGAATTACGTCTAAAGGCTCACATCATCGCAGCAAAACCGCCATCAGATTACTATCCACAAACATACGAATATTCTGGCAGAATAGAACATTAAAATCGGAAAAGTAGATCATTGCTCTAAGGTGATCGATTTTACAAGATCATATGAGGTAAGGTTTGGCTCTAAATCAGAAAATCTATGCAGATGGTACACCGGCTTCCATAACTACTGCCAAGGTGAAATGAAGTAAAGTGGACTCCAAGAAGGTTAAGGCAATATGCGGGGAGGGTCCCATTGACCCAAGACAGACAAAACGCTTCTAGGATACAATAGAGAAACAGTCAAGAAAATAATCTTTGCTTCCTCAGGCCACTGGAGTTTTGGGAGGCATGCCGGGATGATTGGCATTGTACCAGCTACTAAGTGTCCAGGATGTGGTCAGGAGAATGATACTCATCACTTTTGTATTTGTATTGCTTTATGCAGATTAAGGTACCACTATCTGGCTTAAAGTAAGCAGCGTCCGTATTTTAATGGTTTTTTTTTTAAATTACGTAATTTACTTAACAGTAATATAATTTACATAAATTATATCAAGACAAGTCATAATTTGTGAATTACATTCATGTTCCCCAAAACTAAACAAAAATTTAAAGCTCCAGAAACTTTTCAATTTAAAACTCCTGATCAATATCAATTTCCCACGAACCTATAACGTTTCCTCTATTGCTATAGTTATCTTCTTCAGAAACTTCAGACAAAATATAAATGAATTCTTGCAAAGTCTTTAAAAACTTATCATTAGCAAATATAATAAAAAACAATCTTGTTAGAAAACGTATTCTACAATGAAAAACTTTGGTTGGATAATCAATCATCAGTGTCTTATGACATAGTTCTTTAGTTATTAATGACGGGAAGGTCTATAGATTGTAACTGCTGTCATCATCCATCTATGTAATAATTAACCTTCGTATATTCCCTTAGATTATGAAATCTGAAAGAAATTGTAAACAAAATTCTAAAAGAAAACTTCAAAGTGGACATCATTAAGAAACGAACAATCGAAGAAATGTCTATGGTAACGTAAATAAAATTCAATTCTGACAAATCACAAAATAATAAGCAAAATGTTAGAGAAACTCATTAAAAATAAATAAAAATCAATCAAATTTACCAGTTTTGTGAAATTGCACTTTTAAGGAAACCCATCCAAATCGAGACTACTCAGAATTTCTATGCGCATAAATTACTTTAATTAATTAGCATTCATTTCTATTGTTGAGTTGAGCGTGGTCTTCGCTTCATTTATGATAATTTTTATTTTGTACTTTACTGGAAAAGAGTTTGTTATTATAGTTTATTTTCAATAGATTTTTGAGGGCAATGGTTTTTCGAAGGTAATGCATGACATCCGTGAAAAGCAATTTTGACGATGACGAATAATTAATAATAAGAGTTCTTTTAATATTGACTGTAAATGGTAAATTACATTTTTGAGAATGAAAAACCATAAATGCAACTTTTTTAAGAATGTTGCATTTTTTTTAAATTTGATAATATACTATAAATAATTAATTATCGACCAGACAGTGATACGTGCTCAGCTGTTCATAGTTTTAATTTCATTATTCAAAATTTCTGCAGCGGACTTTGTGTACTAAATGTGTATTTATTTATGGAAAGTGTGGTTCATATAATGCAATTATGGCAGTAATTGGGGATATAATCCATTTTACCTGGATTTGTAAAATGAAACATTTTGTGATCGAATAAAACCGTAATGAGTGTTAAAATCATGGTGCTAGGAATTTCATGGCTATTTATATGATTTAATAATTTTTGGAAAATGAGATCTTTTGAAAATGTTTAGAACAACATTTTGAGTTTTTTCTTAAATTAATGAATTAATTAAAAAAATCCCTTTTTCTTAGCTTAAAAAAGAATGATATAATTTTAAGGTTTTTTCAGGAGGAATTTTGCTTGCTGTTTTTCGCTCTATTACTCAACTGGATTTTGCTCTATCTCTCCACTGCAAAACGTAATGATGAGGATTTGAAGTTTTGATAAGTACCGGTATCAAAATTGAGAATCGGATAAGATTTGCTTAACTAAACTTTAAAAAAACTTAAAATAGAAGACTTCAGAATGGAAGCTCTAGTGCCATCTGGTGTCGATCACTCAAGTTACTGTTAATGGCAGCTTGAAGTAGTCAAATAGACCTTTAAGTATTATTAAGGGTATTAAACAAAAAAAAAACCTAAAAATTCAATATAATTAGTGATGTTTATAATTAATTACATATATTTTGTCAACCTCAAATCTCTTTAACTAAAATTTTGAAAATGTTTAAACAACCGAGATTCTACTCAATTCGCAGCACTAAAGTTCATATTTTTAGCACAAATCCACTCAACAAAATTAATTTTAGAGGATAAAATTATACTATTATTATTAGTAATTTTAGAATTTCAGAAATAATAATTTTAGAATTTCAGACTTTTCTGTAAAACAATTGAAAATAAATGTATATATTCACTGTTAATAAGTCCAATGATATAAATTTTGTAGCCTGAGTTGATTTAATACCTAAGTAGTCAGAGTTGTATATGTCGCACTCTTGTATATACCCTTTCATTGTTAACCGTCTCTGACATTTACAATTTTAAAATGTTAAATGCTAAACTATGAATTCATTGTTCAAAATAGTTATTATTCAGTTTAAATTAAAAATTTAAGAAATTTAAAATCGTTTTTCTTGGTGAAAATAAATAATTTGTTATAAATCTTTGCACTTTTTCTAAATATTTGTAAATCAAATTTCTCGGTGTTATAGACACTCCAAAAAGTAGAGATATGAAATAAATCCAAATCGTAAAAAATCAACTATCTTGTAAAAGATAACAAACATTTATAATAAGTTTCTCTTAGCAAAATAAAAACGAATCCGAAACCAGAGTCTTTTGGAATTGCATAAAATTACAAATTTACAATATCACATTTGTAACTTTCAATACGAACAGGGTGGGCATTTTTTTACATACAAAAAGG
>JXPG01066596.1:1127-13251 GCA_001015175.1 Megaselia abdita | reverse complement strand
AAAAATCAACTTCTTTAAATTATTTTTTTAATGAAATTTTTTTTTTAGAAAGTGTTTTAATTACTTAAATTAAGAAGTATTCGTAAAAATTTTTTATTAATTTTTTTTTTTTACAAAATGTTAATTACTTAAATTAGGAAGTCTTCGTAAAAAAAAAAATATTTTTTTTCCACATATTTTTTGTAAAAAACGCAAAGGGGTTCCCCCTTACATATTTTTTGAGTCAAAAAGTCAACTTCTTTAAATAGACTTTTTAACGAAACTTTTCTTTGAGAATGTTTTCGAATTGATAAAATTAAAAAGTTTTCATCAAAAAACAAAACGAAATTTCCCCACATTTTTTGTAAAAAATGAGAAGGGTTGCCCCTTTGTAATTTTTTGAGACTAAACATTAACTTCTTCAAATAGCTTTTTTAACGAAGCTTTTCTGTTAGAATGTCTTTATAAAATTAAAAAGTTTTCATCAAAAAAAGAAATAGCATTTTTTCCACATATTTTTTGTAAAAAATTAGAAATGTTACCACTTAGTATTTTTTTAGCAAAAAAATCAAATTCTGCAAATTATTTCCTTTTTAGCGTAACTTATCTTCTAGAAAGTCTCTTAATTTAAGTTTTCATCAAAAAAGAAAAAATTTTGCAAACAAAAAATAAAAAGGTAATCTAGAGATACACAACTCAATAGGTTCTCAACTCAAAGTTCTGGTATAGATGTCTTATTTGAATTTGAATTTGTAGGATATGTGAAAATTTGAGAACAATTACAATATCGATGACTCCTTGCTTCAGGAACGTTTTTCGATGTTAATGTTAAGATACTTTTCATATTTTCTTCATTACTGTCTTATTATTATTTTTTATTTTCATTTTGAATTTAAAATATTGAGCATTTTATTTAATAAATTCCAGAAAGCAATATTCCTAAACACAACGTAGCGTATACGTACTGCATTTTTTTTTTTAAATCTAGTTCAGATTTCAACTAATTTTAAAATAATATATTATTTTATTTGTTGAATTTAATTATTATGTTTTGTTTTAATTGTCTTTGAAGAAACTTCACAAATCTTCTTCTTTAGTAAATGACTGATCTATAATTAATAAAATCAGTTCATTATAATAATTACTCTCCATCCACGAAAACCTTGTAATTCCATAAAATAATTTAAAATACTCTCCAATTATTAAACTTGCCAAAAACTCATTCTGAATAAAATCGTAACACCAACATTTACTGTTAAAATGTTAATGCCGACCCTTCACTTTTCTTCTTCTTCCTCTTTTCACGAACAAGGAAAATCTCATTAAAAATCTGAGTTAAATTTTTTGCTTTCAACATCGAAATGTCAAACTTATAATGAGAGAAAGAATAGCAAAGCATAGCGGAGGTCAGGTCATCCTCCATTTCCACCTAGTCCTAATGCTAAACGCTAATGCTGATAACCTTCAGAAGAAGAGAAGACTCAACGAAGGGGAGAAAATTCTTATTAATAAACAGTTAATTACACCACCGTAAAAACGACAAAAAAAAAAAAGGAAAAAAAGAAAAAAGTTGCGTTCATAATTTCACTCCTTCTGCTTTTCTTCCGTATCACTTCTGCCTCACCCTTATCATGGAATCGTATAGTTTCAGTCATCATAATCATAGCTACTCCTCCTCTTTCCAAGATGAAATAATCATCATCAACAACATCATTATGTGATTGTATAGTTTTCATGTTCCTCGTTCAATGTTGTCGTCTTCGTCGAATATAGTTCATAGTACATAGGAAAAGATCTCTTCTAAAAACATTCTAGCTTAACTCTCACTTGTAATTTTATTATTTCTGAGAAAATGAAATATTTAATGAGTTTCAGTTCGGTTCAGGGATGCAATGCAGTCAAAGGAATTTTCCACCGATAATTTTCCTTTTTTCTATTTTCTCATTTTATTTTAGTTATTATTGGAAAAATATTGTAAGAAGATTACTTTTATTTTATTTGTGAGGTTTACGTTTTATTGGTGGTAATGTATGAGACAGGGTTTATAAAGGACTTATTTTCCATTATAGGAAGGGAAATATATATATTGTTTTTTTAGTAACGTTTTGAAGGTATTTTATGAAAAAAATTAGGAGTTTCAACTATACTTGATATATACCTTAAAGTGTTATTAAAGTAAATAAATTACTTAAAAATGTAGGAAAAATACTTACATGTTATTTTTACTCAAGAAATTCTTACGCTTCGTGATAAGAAAAATACTAAAATTACTACAATTTTATTGAAGAGGGTAAACTAAAAATGTTGGAAAAATACTTATAAGTTATTTTTACTCACAAAAGTTAATAAAATACTTACGCCTCGTGATAAGAGAAATATCGAAATATACTTAGGAGGAACTACAATGTTTAAGTATGTGAATTACTTATTTTTACTTAAGAAAGTTGGTAAAATACTTACGCCTCGTTATAAAAAATAACAAAATACGTACAATTTTATTTAAGTGAATTTCTAAAAAAATGTATTCAAACATCAACGCTTCATGCTAAAAAGGCTGGCAAAACACGTACTCCTACTTTTTTTTTGAAGAGGATGAATTACTTAAAAATGTGTCAAAAATACTTACATGTTATTTTCACCAAGAAAGTTGAAAACATACTTTTCCTACAGATGTTGCAGTTGTACTTCTCGTGTAGAAGTATTTTCCTTAAACTCATGTGGGAGTTCTTCCCATTGACGTGAGGGTTTTACTTACTCATGTAGGAGACTTTTCCTACAGGTGATTTCTGAGTTTTACTCACTCTTGTAGGGGATTTTCCTACAGATGTAAGAGGTTTATTTACTTATGTAGGAGACTTTTCCTACAGATGTCTGATTTTTACTTAACTCCTGTTACTTACTTATTTAGGAGAATGTTCTTATAGAAGTGGGAGCTTTACTTACTAATGTAGGTGCCCTTCCTACAAGTGTAAGAGTTTTACTAACTCATGTAGAAGTATTTTCCTTAAACTCATGTAGTCCCACTGACTTGAGAATTTAACTTACTCATGTAGGAGAATTTTCATACATATATAAGAGTTTTACTTTCTTACTCTTTTAGGAGATTTTCCTACAGAATTATGATTTGTAAAATGTAGGAGCTCTTCCTACATGCGTGGGAGTTTTACTTATGCTCATGTAGGAGCTCCTCCTACAGTTATGGGAGTCTTACTTATTCTTATGTAGGGAATTTCCTACAGATGAATCAGTCTTACTTCTCGTCCAGGAGGTAACCCTACAGATAGGTGAGTTTTAAATACTGTTATTAAAGCTTTTCCTAATTACTCAAACAAGAACTCTTCCCATTAACTTGGGAGTATTAATTAAATTCATGAAGGAGCTCTTCCTAAAGACATGGAAGTTTTACATACTCATTTAATTTATAGTACTTCTCTCATGTTTTTTTGTTTGTTTTAATATCTTTAATTGGGAACATATGCAATATGGGATGTTAAATATTGGAGGATTTAAGAAATGTATGTAGAATCGATTTCTGGTATGGAATTAATATGCAAGATATGAGTCAAGAATGATGTATGACATCGATTTTGAATTAACTGAGTTTTAACGATTATAACCAAACTTGAAATCTGGAATATGTGAATAATTATTGCAGATGGGGCTGACATTTTTGAATTTGAATGGGTTTCAAGATTACAATGAAGTTCTTCAGCTTCAGTAAGACAACCAATACTCACAATATTTAAAACTAAAAACTAAATTTAAAGAATTCAGAATTAGTCAACGTTAAAAATTAAAATATTTTCGTAACAAAAATAATAAATACGCTTAAGAATTAAAAAAAATAATAAATAAAAAAGTATTTAACAACAATGACAAAACAGTTAAAAATAATCCAAAAACCATTAAAATTAAAATTCTTCCCTTAAAACAAAAAATACAATAAAGAATTAATAACAGAAAATAAATAAAAATATGAAGCAATTTAGCAATAATTATAAAAAAATACCGTGCAATAAAATTAGTAAACACAAAATGAATATAAAAAATTGTGTTTAAAATAAATATTGATTATTAAAAATATAATAAAAATAAATATAACAACAATATTAAAAAAAAAAAGTTTTAAGATAAATTATATTTATTTAAGAATTTCAGAAGGAATAAATATAATCAAAAACTATATAATAACAAGTACAAGAGAATTAAAATAATAAAATACTTTAATATTTTTGTTATAATGGGCTTAATTTAATGTTTATTTTACTAATTTTTGGCTTTTTGTCTTAACTATATCTTCAATGTAATTTGCCTACACTTAGTAGCAACTTTACTTATATATTGTTAGAGAGGTAAAACTACAGTCAATATTTTACTCGTTTTTAACGCTGCTTGTTCTAGAGTCAAGATAAGTTTTGTGTAATTAATATTTCAAATTCCATGGATTTTTATATTTTATTTTATTATTAAAGTAATGAAAGACACTTAAAAAGACACTAAATTTGTTAATTGTTTTTTTCAATGTTGAGTTTCTTTTAAAAAAAATGTTAAGGCAAATATATTGAGGCAAATATATAAAGACATTACAAACATTAAATTTTTAAAATATATTTAAAGTAATAAAGAAGCACTAAAAAAACATTACGGAAAAAGTTTTTAAATCGGAAAATGCATGAAAATTGTATGTGTAAAATAATTTTTAATGTTGAGTTTATTTTAAAAAAAAAGGTAAATATATAAAGACATTACAAAAATCTTACAAAAAATCATTTTTTAAACAATTTTATATTTAAAGTAATAAAAAAGTACTAAAAAAGTTTTTAAATCGGAAAACAAAATAATTTTAATGTTGAGATTCTTAAAAAAAAAAGAATTAAGGTAAAACAAAAATTAAATTTTTAAACAATTTTATATTTAAAGAAATAAAAGAGCACTAAAAAAGACACTACAAAAAAAAAGTCCTAACGAAAAAAGTTTTTAAATCGGAAAACACATAAACATTTTGTAAAAAATAAATAATTTTCAATATTGAGAAACTCAACTTAAAAAAAAAAAATTAGGTAAATATATAAAGACATAACAAAATTTTTACAAAATAAAACAAAAATTCAATTTTTAAAAAATTTTATATTTAAAGTAATAAAAAAGCACTAAAAACATTAAAAACAATGTCGAGTTTCTTTAAAAAAAATTTAAGGTAAATATATTAAGGCAAAAACACTAACGAAAAAAGGTTTTAAAACGGAAAGCACTTGAAAATTGTATGTAAAAATAATAATGTTTCTTAAAAAAAAAAAAGGTTAATGTACAAAGTACAATAAAAATAATTTATAATAAAAATAAAAAAAAACAAAATTTGCTTTAAAAATATTTAAAACAAAATTTACTAATTGAAAACAGTTTTTAAATCAGAAATATAAAATTTAATTTTCAATGTGAGAATTTAAAAAAAAATTAACAATTTAAAAAGAACACACAAAGGTCTATTACATTATTTTAATTAATTCTTCAAGAAAATTAAATTTCTTATTTAATGTAATATTGTATAATAACAATTTATTAATTCCGATCTCAGAACAAGAACTTGCAACTAAAGACTTCTTCTATTGTTATATGTGTATAGTTTTTTCTGTCTCAAATTGGATTTCATATGCTAACTGATATCTAGTATAACATAAAATCTCAAAAGATATTATTAATAAAAAACATTTTGATTCATAAATCTCAAAACCATAACATAACATTCTTCCCTTCTCTAATCCTTCCAACATTTTCAAAATAACTGAATCTTTAAAACCAATTAAATCCGGACATTGTTCAAACAAACAAGAAAATTGTAATATCATATTTTACTTTGTTGCTCAATTTCAATTTCCAGATAGTAATAATTGTCACCTGTATTTCAAAACACAAAATCCAAATATCCAATCCAGTAATTAAAGTTTAAACTAATTTCCCGATACAGAATACACAAACACCCCCAAAAGTCCTCAAACTATCTCGACACGCTCCCTACTCACCTTAGGCAAAACCGAGTCGACATTTCAGAATATAAAGTTAAATGAATGGGAGAAATAAAGGAAGAAAAGTCAAAGAAATTTCATCTAAAACTGCAATTTAAATGTTGGAATAGTTTTGTTTTTCATGTCTGTTATTTGCATTTAGTTGATTCTTCAAGAATCAACTCGGTTATTATAGCATTGTATAAGTTTGCATAATTACTATTTGTTTTATCTCGACTTTTATGAAATTTCTTAGGAACAGATGATTTTTTTTAATATTAATGAATGTCTTAGGTTTTTGTATTTAATGATAATGGTTATATCAATGATAATTTTGGGGGAATTTAGTTTTATGGTTTATTTTTATGATTAGAAAGTTTGGGTATTTTAAATTAAATTATGATTTTAAGCTATTTTAAAAAATTGAAGAACATTTTAAAACGTTAAAATGCTCTGTATTTTTTAAAATAATTTTTCCATTAAAAAAATCATGAGTTTTACTAAAGTATGTGCTAAATATACATTCAAAAGAAAAATTACATCTCATTTTAAAAAAAATCCATGTAATTTTTCCAATATTTTTCAAAAACACAGCACATAAAACCATCCAACCAATATCCTAAGACCATATTTTCATTATCTCATAAGAATCTAATTCACATTTGTAATAAATATCTGAGGGCGATTTAACTTTTCTTGCAATTACGCTGGGAAGGAAAAACCAGCGAAAGGAGGACTCCTGAGGGGAAAGGGTGGTATTTTCCATGGAAAGTCTGGTGCTACTGCTGTTAATGCTACTATGGAAAACAAAAACGGAAGTAAGAAAGGAAAAGAGAAACTTTCGTCTTTAGTTTAATTGAAGCAGTAGAAAAAAAAAAAAAAAAAAAAACAAAACGAAAAAAAAAGTGCAAATAAAAACTACCAGAGGAAAAGGAAAACTTTTTTGTCTACTTCTTAGTAGTTTTCCCCAGTCTCTAGCTGTTACAGTTAGTTTGTACAGCATTTCGTTAATCGGAACATAAATAACATTTCTGAAAATTTTCTCTCGAATTTATTTAATTTTTCAAAATTTAATAGAAATTTATGGGACTTTCCTTTTAAGTCATTTCGGATTTTTTTTATTTATTAAGTGATTTATTAGGTTTCTTTTTTGTTGATCTTTGAATTCTCAAATTATTTTGTGGGAGAAATGGTTGTAATTTTAGCTTAGTTAAAATTAAAGTTTTAAAAATTACTAAATTAGTGGAATTTAATTATTGAGAATTAGAATGTTTTATACTTCTCGAAACTGGAAAACACTAAATACGTTATTAGACTTCTATGTATTTTCCTATTAAAATTTGCCATAGTTTTTTTTTCTTGTAAATTTTACGATCGTAAAAGTACTTAAAAATAGTAACAAAATATAGCATTTTTGAATAAACTTAACGTTATTATATTTCGATAAATAATAGTCATAAACTGTGAAACTTAGTAGGAACAGTGAACTGAGTAAAGTAATTTTTACTAAAGAATTACAAGAATTTGCTTTTTGCCAATAAGCACAGAAGTACATTTTCCTACAAATTCACTTTAAATAGTTTACAGAATATTTGGTTAGAAATAGCAAAGATTACCATGTCGTAGCAGTGAATGTTCCTATTAAATAATAAAAGTTATGTATTATTATAGTAAAATTTCTTTAATAAATTTAACAGTAGAAAAATATATCATATATATAGTGAAATTGACTTTCAGAAAATCAAACCTGAAGTAGTAAATTTCAATCATATTTAGATAAAAATAGTATAAATTTCTATTTCATCAGTATACCCAAACTCCGAATTCCACTAAACTTAGAGGATTTATGTTCATTGAAGTCTGGAATAGAAGATAGGCTATCTTTGGTCACGTTTTGACGAAATTACTTAAGGAAGTTAAATTTGTTATTGCTTTCAAGTGTTCTGGAAAAAAAACAACCATTGACAAAGCACAAAAATAAAAAACTAAGAATAGAAAAATGCTATAATAAGAATAAAAATATATAAAAATTAAATTTAAAAAATCTTAATAGTAAAACTATAAAATATAATAAGATTGAAAAAAGAAATTGTAAATACAAAATACAATAAAATCATAAAGGAAACTCTAAGAAGAACAAGTATTAAACACAAACATTTAAAAACTTAAGATTTAAAAAATTAATTGAAGAAGAAAACATTAAACACACAAAAACTATGACCACTAAAAATAAATAAAGTACTAAAAATACTAAAAAAAAAACTAGAAATACTAAAAAAAAATCTAAAACAAACAAATATTAAATTAAAAAAAACATTAAAATAACAAAAAAAAATAATAAAAAAAATATAAATAAAATTAAAAAAAATAAAACAAAATGAATCATTAACAGAATCAAAACCCTAACATTATAAGAAAAGGAAAACATTCACTTTAATTAGCTTTATTTATATTTAATAGTTTATTAGTGAGTTCAAATAAAATCAAACGCATTTCTCTTGTATTTTTGAAGCATTGAATTTTACTAGTAAAAATTACTTGTATCATTTCTGAAGATCCAGTATGTCATATTTTATATGAAACAGTAAAAATAACCAAACGTTGTAAGAATTACTAGAGGAAAGTTTGATTTCCAATTTTTGAATTTTCTTCTTCTGTTAATGAATTATCTTCTTCGTTTTAAATTTTGATATATAATTTTTAATTTTTATGTGTTTTTTCTTTAATTATTTTTTTATGTATTATTATATTTTTTAAAATTATTTTTATAAGGTTTTATCCTTATATATTTTATTTATTGGAAACTTTTTTGTAGAAATAATTATTTATTTTGTTTTCTTAATATTTTTTATTTAAATTTTGTTGTTTGCTATTATTTGTTTGATTCTTCGTTGTTTTATTTTTTGTTTGTAATTTTAATTTTTTTTTAAATTTTGATTTTTTAAAGTAAAACATTTCAGAAATAAACATTAAATACAATCTTTATAAAATAAAAAACTCAAACAAAATTTGTATTAAAATACAAAATTTGAAGACCTTTCACAAATAAATTAATTTTACAAATAAATAAATAAAATTTTAAACACTACACTTAATGTCCCTTTCCAATTTCAAAATTATAAAATATTCTCAAAAAATAAATATTTTCTCTATAAGATTCTTTTTTAATAAATTTAATTTCTAAGCATAATACGTTTTCTCGAATTCAAGTTTTCAAAAACTTCAAAGAAATTAAATTTTAAAATTATTCACAAAATTTTAAAACAAAAATTCATCTTTTTCTACAAAATTAGAAAAAATTGTAAATCACGAATCAAAGATTTTTCATCAAACATAATTTACTAAATATTTGTAAAGTATTTTGTGTAGCAAAATTCGTTTTATAATTTCTTATGTAATTATTTGACAAAATATAGTACAACATTCAGTAATAGATGTTCGCATAAACATCTAAAAATAAAAAAAAAACTATGGACATTTTACTAAGTTCAAAATTGTATAAAGACTTAAAAATTGCTATTTGCAGTAGGAAATATTCCCATCAAATTGTAAAGATTATAAAGATTAGATATTTTTACTAACTTACATTTTTTTTAAATATATAATATATAGGTTTAACATAAATATTTTTTTTATATAAATATTTTTCTTCTTCATATTACAGTTTGTACTTTTTTTAAGTTTTTTAAAATTTTGTTTCTTAGTAATTTTTTTATTTTTAGATTTTTTTTTTAAGATGATATATTTATTTTTTGATTAAATAATAAAAAAGAAGTATCAAGCACCATTAGCAAAGAATAAAAACTGAAAATTAAGGAAAATCTAAAAACTAATAAGACAATATTAAATTAAATAAAACTTAATAATAAAAAAATAATTAATTAAAAATCACAAAGGAAACCCTAAGACAAACAAATACTAAATTTAAAAAAAAATTAAAAAATACAAATCAAACGAAAATTACTAATTTATGACTATAATTACTATTCTTTAGATGTTTTGTATAATGGCAATTGAAACTTGAAGTATCTCACTTGTTCCTTGCTTTTGGGTTTTACATTTAAAACACTCAATATGGACAAATTATATTTAATTAAACTCTCTAGATCAGAACAATTTCATTAATATTTTCAAGATTTAATAATTAAAAAAATCGATAAATTGCAAATAACTTAAATTTCATATAAAACATATTAAAAAAAATGTTTCAAAATTTTAAATTGAAAAACAAAATTGGAACAGTTCTTGTTTGTATTTTTTTTTAATTCTTTAGTATTCTTGTTTGAAAACAGTCTTCAAAATCTCTTATTTTTAAATCTGTTTAAACAATAAAACTACCATAAAAATCTTATTTTCTTTAATTAAAAAATATTAAAAAATTCAATTTTTTTAAAGGTTTAAAAAGTTGTTTCACAAAACTTGAACATTTTAATAATTTTTTTAAAAAATCCTTAAAATACTGTTTTAAATTCAAACGTTTCTATGAAGTATTTTTTCTACGCGTTTCTTAATATCCTTTGAATTGTAAATCTCAAATTCAAACATTTAGAAAATAAAAAGTAATTAATTTGTTTAACTGTCTTAATGTTTATTTTAGTGTTTTTAAAGTGGATTTAAAAATTCTTATTATTAAGTCTTTGTATATGTTTAAATTAAAGCCAATTTTTCAAAAATCATTTCCATCCGACATTAATTACAATTACTAAAAAAAAAAATAATTTCAAATGAAAACACAAACCTTAAACAAAATACCTCCTACAAAAGTTCAATTTAAATGATATAATATAACATAATACAATATGGTTATGTTTTGTTTGCAGATTATGCTAATCAATAAAATAATCTAATGAGAAGGTTTCTGTAACAAACAATTGACAAGAGTATTATTTTCCGTTTAGCATGTGTTGTGTTTTTCGGTTATGAGGGATGTTGGTAGGTCGTACGGTCGTATGGTCGGATGGATGGATAGTTGGTTAGTCGGTTGATATAATAGTATGATATCGTATCGTTCTGTTTGCGAGTATGTAATATGGTTTATTTGGTTTGGACAGCTTCCTATGTACTAACATAGAACTATCTATGCACACTGTAAACCAACCCATTTTAAATAATCTCAAGGCTTTTCGGAATTCTCTATAAATAATAAATAGTATGGAAATAATAAATGAGTACGATTTTCTATTATTAAATTTTATTCTCGATTGGGAATTATCATCTTTTATTTATCAGATAAATTGTTCAACAAATATTGGCAAGCTCTTTCTTCTCTCTTTGACTTTGAATACTTATTTGTTTTTGATGAAGCAATTTAAGACGATTTTATTTGATTTTCATAATTTAATTGCTTTGAAGATTGGGAGGTAAATAAGATTTGTTTTATTTAAAGGATGGAAGTACTAAGAGAAATAGGCAGTTTTGGCAAAGTGTGTAATAAATTTAAACATTTTTCAAAAATTATAAAATAACGACAATTTTTTAATTCATAACTTAAATCTTCATCATCATAAAAAAACAGAACATTTTATAGTAATATCTACGACTTTCATATTAGAAGTTCCGAACACTCAATATAATGATTTTTTGTTTAAGAATACTACCAGTTTTTGAAACCATCATTTCAATAATTTTAAGATTTTAAGATTCACCTTCTAAAGTTTTGAAGAATATTTTTTTTTAAGCTTCTGAGTTATTGAGTGCAAAACGGACACTGAAATATGGTTATCTAAAAATTATAAAAAATTTTGTAATTTCTTAAAAAAATGTTTTTTTGGGTATTATTTTTTTACTTTGTTTCCTTAGTAAAATGAACGTTTTTCAAAGACATTTTTTTTTATAAAAAAGCAGTTGAGGAATTTGTTAACTACTTTTCTTAAAAAGGTTTCTTTTTAGTGCAGTTTTGAATAACCAAAAATCAGCACACAATTATTTGTTATCTAATTTAATATTTTTTTTTTTAAAGAGTTTTTTTAAACTTTTCTTTTACAAACTGTTTTATTTAAGTAAATTAAGATATTTCTGTAAAAAAATCCAATATTTTAAGATATTCATACTTTTAAAAAATATCACTGTAAAATTTTGGAGTCAAAAATACAATTTTCGTGAAATTGACTTTCTAATTAAACTTTTCTTCTAAAAACTGTTTT
>JXPG01066523.1:0-19428 GCA_001015175.1 Megaselia abdita | reverse complement strand
GTGCTATTCACCTGTCTCTACCTAACCTGACTAAGGTACTTCTTTTTAAATTATTGATGATGATTTATATTAAAGGAATTTTTTTCCGTTCTAACTGCTGTGCAATATGTTGGTATAATTTTTAATATAATCTCGGTAATTATTGTTACGATTCTCAAGCTCTTAACAAAGCTTATTGATTTTATTAAATTTTTAATTTAAATTTTCTTATTATTATAAAATAAATTATTTTTATTCTAATGTTTCTTTATTACATATCTATACATTTTTTTTATTGTATTAATTAGCTTTTACTTATTTATTTTGGTTACCTTGTACTTGTTGTAAAATATTTTTTTAATAATTTTTATTGAATTTATTGTTATATATTTTCTGTGAGTTTATAACATTGTTAGATGTTTTGTTTTATTATCATTTTCATGCATTGTATTTATTGTTTTCTTGAAATTGATTTATTTTGTGTTATACTTATTGTAAAATTTTTCATTTTATGTTTGATTTCTGGAAAATATATTTTTTGTTTTTTAGTTCTTGATGATGAAGGATTTTTAAAATTTGAGTTTGCTGTTTCTATTATTTTTTTTCTTCTTTTAAATTATTGTAAAATATTATTTATTTCTTTATGCTTTTTTTTCTAATTATTGTAGGTATTTATTGTTTTGATAAATAANTGGAAAATATATTTTTTGTTTTTTAGTTCTTGATGATGAAGGATTTTTAAAATTTGAGTTTGCTGTTTCTATTATTTTTTTTCTTCTTTTAAATTATTGTAAAATATTATTTATTTCTTTATGCTTTTTTTTCTAATTATTGTAGGTATTTATTGTTTTGATAAATAATAATATTTAGGGTATTTGTTGTTTTGCTGAAGCTTGAGGATCTGGAATTGCTCTAATTTATCTCAAGATTCCCCTCCCAATGATACTCATATCTTCTATAATCGCTCTTTAAAATATTATAACCATACATCCACCCAATCAATATACCAACCCATCCATACAAATGCCCATAAATACATGCCTGCTCCAATAAATATAGCCACAACCGCAACAATTCTTCCATGGTATCTATCAACCCTGTTTAAACATGTTTCAAAACGTCTTCTCCTTCATCTGCGTGTTCCAAAAATATTTCAGAATGTCACAAATGTTCAAGAATACTGGAGTCTCCAAAATGAGTAGTTTTTTTTCCAAAACACCATAACTCGAAAACTGTTTAAAAAGTTACCAAATTCTAACTGGCAACAGACAATGATTAAAACCTTAATATAATTTGTTGTTTCTAAAAAATCCCATAAATAGATTATCACTTAATAAAAATCCTCAAAGCCTAATCTCATCCCATAAGTATACCTATGCCAAAACAACCACTTTTTTATAACTACAAAAACTCACATAATAACTCCATAGTAACCCAATTGTTTATTTTCAATAATTCCACAAAAAAGAAATAACCATTGTGATTTGAATTTCTGAAAAGTGAAAATGTCTCAAGATATTGTTTTCCCCGAAGAGCTTGATTATTTTGTTCAAAGTCTCAGACAATTTCAAGTTTCTGACATAGGAACGTCAAGATGGTTAGAGACTCACGAGATGGTCATAAAACTCGGCCAACAAGCTGTTCTAGAAGCTTCCACTCATAGAGAGGAATCCGTGAAAGAAGCCATGATAACCCATGGAAGACTTGGTGTACTCATTCACGAAGCTTACTGTATTATGATTTGGAAGACCAGAGTTCTTCCAAATTTATTGTCGATTGACGCAAATCCCCAGGCAACCTTTCTAATTTACACAGTTCTATTTCATGAAGGAGCTGCAATATCATTGTTGGAAGCTTGTTTATTTCATCAGAATGCTGTAGAATCCCTCGGCGACCTCGCAATAGATCTCATCGACTACTGTGCTCAAGCTATATCCCAAGTCATAGGACTGACCGGAATGGGATATCATGAGTCCTTCAGCAAAGTGGACCTGGATGAATCAGTTATTAGTGAGCTGGAGAGGCAGAAACGAGACATGCTTTACAAAATCGGTCTTAGATGTGTTTCAGTTTTAAATTACATAGTTGACAAAGTCGAGGCTCTCTCAATAAGTGCAGTGAGAAGGGTTGTGACCACTCATGATATCCCTTGGTTGCTTAGCGACATGTTGCACTTTCGTCCGTGGGAGAGGAAAGTCAAGGGATATTTTGAACGTTTTATTGGTGAGTTTTTTTTTGTTTATATATCATAATCTTCTAACTTTTTATCCAAAAGATGAAAAATGGCAGAAAGTTGAAGGCGAGACGTTCTCCCAAATCTCCAAATATGAAGCTCAATGTTGGTTTATTCTGAGGAACCTTCTCTTCAGTCAGAAAGTCATGGGTGTATATGAAATGAATGATGGTCGCATTAGGCAGTTGGGAAAGGTGATTATTTTTGTTAAATTTAATAACTTGGAATAATAAATTCAAATCCACAGTGTCAAGGTCTTCTTAATGAGGTTGTTTTGGATCAATTGCCTCCTCTCATAGATTTGAAACACTTTCTTGGAACTTTACCAGTAGAAAGTTCTCAGTTTGATAAAAAGACAAATCTTGTGTTCGAAGAACTCCCTCAAATCAAAGAGAATTTAGAGATCAAAGCAGAGAAGGAAGGTGGCTATATGAAGATAGCCAATAAGCAAGCTGAAATATTCCTGACAACAGATACAGAGCAGATTCATGCCATGGCTCAAAAGCTAAGCACCGCTTACAACACAGACGTCCTTGCAGAGTTCGATGAGCCTTCGGAAAATAGTAAATCTACTGAAGATAAAAAGAAATTCTGTAAAGTTTGTCAGAAAGATGCTGAAAAGAAGTGCGGTAATTGCTCCAAGGCTTTTTACTGCTCAAAAGAATGTCAAGTGAAACATTGGCCAACTCACAAGAAATTATGTCTTCAAGAGTGATTTTCTTTTATTTAATAAAAAAAAAAATGCATTTCTTTGTTTTAGTTTTATGGATGTTTATTGTTTCTCGAATTTTGAAGAATATTTTGTTCTAGGATTTTTTCCAATAATTGATGTTATTGAATTGAAAGAGTATTCGTTCGGTTTTACTTGGATAAGAACCTTAATTTAAAGCTGTTCTGTAGAGTTTTGAAAGGACAAATCGCTAAGGAGCGATTTCTGGAATACGTATTCTTTTCTACTTGAGAATACCTTACGTGTTTAATGCTTATAGAATACTTTTATAAGAAGAAAGACAACAAGGAATACCTCTTCAAGTATGTTTGTAGGATGTTTGAACAGGTATTGTGCTCCGCTAGAAAAAAATCATAGAGAAATTACAACAAACCTACCTTATTTTCCAGAGTTCTTTCGCCCAAAGAGAAAACCATAAAATGCAATCAAACAAAAAAGGGGTGTGAAATTTTATTGATGTGTGTTAAAGTAAAAGACAAAAGTTCCAAAGCCTTCAAGTAAATCATGTCAAGATTTTGATTTGTTGCTGGAGTTTTTGGAGAGAGTCGCGGTGTTTCGCAAGCTTCTTCTCTAGAGATTCCAGATTGTTGTTGGTTCTGTCGACTTCTTTCTTGATGTACTCCATGCGCTTACCAACGTTTTGACGGGATTCTTCAAGATCCTGTTTTACAAGGACTGGCCCGAAAAGCTTGAAAACCTTGTTGTCACCTTTCAGAAGGTTTAATTCGTCCATCACACACTCGTTTTCATTCAACTGACCAATAAGGATTTGTCGTTGTTGAACGAGCTTCTGGAAATCTGAATTGGGAAAAATTCGTCATGATTTTGCGGTTAGGAAGAAACATTCTATTAAAATTACCTTTTTGTACACTTTGATAAGATTCAACTTCAGCTTGAAGACGTTTTTGAATGGCTGCGGTTTCCTTTTCCATTGTTTTTGTTGTAATTTCTTAAGTAAATCTATGAAAATTCGGAGAAAATCAAAACATTTGCTGTAAAAAAACCTTTTTTTTTTTTAATTTTCTTCTTCTTTCAACAGCCTAGAGAAACCTCTCACTCTCTTAAAGAGAATCAATTTTAACAAAAAACAAGAAGAAAACAAAACATCTGTTTTGCGATTTCCAAGTTTTTTTCTGAGAAACGCAGAAGTGTGATTATTTTGGTAAATAATTGCATTTGAAATTAGCAAGTTTTGTGTAACACTGAGTTCTTGAATGTAACAGGATTATCGAAATGGGAAATCACAGCTCTTCACACCACGAACCAGGTGAACAACAGTCTTCGCACAACACAAACAGTGCTGGAATTTCAGGAAAACAGCCGAGTCGAACCTCTTCGGACGCAAATATGACGCGTTCGCCATCAGGTGCTGACATAAACGAAAAAAACTTCAGTCAATACGTGCCCATAGAGAAATTATCACAGGTATATTGATAAGAAAAGAGAGTTTTTTTTTGTTCTTATTGGAATTTCTTTCTAGATTTTACACTCAAAGACTCAGTCCCAGTTTGGCGTCAATGGAATCGTTTGTGAGATCTTCGTGACTCAACTGTTTCCCAATTACTCGGACTTGGGAACGAGGATCTTCAAACAACTTCATGCGAACTCTAGAGCGAAAACAAAGCATTTGGGAACTGTGGCTTTCAAACAACAATGCGAAAGGTATTTGGCATTGATGGACGACAACAAGATCTTGGAGGTTTACGTGAAACTTTACGGAGAACCTACTGAAGATCCCGAGAAACCCGACTTCATCACTTCGGATGGTGTGAAAAGACTTTTGCTCACTTGTTACAGCATCGCGATGGCTCACTCCACAGGTAAGGGATCCCCTTTTTTTTTAACTCAAGTTGAACTAAAGGCTGTTATTCGCATTTAGTTAATATTTACTTAAATAGCGGAGATTTCTGGAAAGGAAGTAAATATAATAGGTTTCAAAGAACTCTTCTATGGATAATGTGGCTAAATATACAATTGTTTAAGTTTTTAGCAATTTTGAGTCTAAGTAATGCTTAGATGAAGTTTAGTAGTTCAGGAGGACTCAGAGTAACAACATGAGATTGATTTATTCAGCGTCACATTTTCGCATTCTGTTGATTTGAACAGACTAATTTTAAAAAACATTTTTTAAAGATCTGATTTTTTTAAATGGCTTTTAAAGGAAACACAACATATGTGAAAGTTTTAATAAGAAAACTTTGAATTATGTTTTTTACTAAAATTTTAAAACTTATTATTTTTATCAAATTCTGATTTTTTTTTCTATTTTATGTTGGTATGTATATAATTTCACAGCCTGTGAAATTTATAGTTAAAATTAATATTTCATTTTTTAAGTTTACATATATATAAATAACATGTTTGATTTTATATGTTTGATTATATTTATTCTTTGCGGAAAACATTAAAAAAATGTGTTATCTTAAAAAAATATTTATGTTTTATTATAATTTTTCTTAGTCGAATTTCCGATATTATTTATTTTTTAGAGAATATTTTATGTTTGTTTTGTGTTTATTAATATTATAATTTTTTAAAAATTGAATTGCCATTTTTTAAATATCTCAAAATTGTTTAATATTTTTCTTTTTTCTTTTTAATTTAATTCTTGATAACATTTCTTATTTTGATGAAAAAACAAAATGCTTTTTCTTTTTTAATTAATGCTAACTTTTTTAGTTTANTTGTTTTGTGTTTATTAATATTATAATTTTTTAAAAATTGAATTGCCATTTTTTAAATATCTCAAAATTGTTTAATATTTTTCTTTTTTCTTTTTAATTTAATTCTTGATAACATTTCTTATTTTGATGAAAAAACAAAATGCTTTTTCTTTTTTAATTAATGCTAACTTTTTTAGTTTATGAGAATATTTATTGTTTCGATAAAAGATTTTTTACGTCAGCTAATCCTGTATATTTTTTTATAATTTTTTTTTTCGGTTACGGTTTTTGTTGTTTTTATTTATTTTTTTTTGTTTAATTCAAGGAAAGAATTTTAATTTTTGCAACTGATGTTTTTTTATTTTTGTTTTATTATTTTGTGTTTATTTATTTCTCTTTGTCTTAATTCTTAATAATTTTAATTTTTGCAACTGATGTTTTTTTATTTTTGTTTTATTATTTTGTGTTTATTTATTTCTCTTTGTCTTAATTCTTAATAATTTTAATTTTTGCAACTGATGTTTTTTTATTTTTGTTTTATTATTTTGTGTTTATTTATTTCTCTTTGTCTTAATTCTTAATAGTAGTTATTGTTTTGATTAAAGCATTTTAATGTTCGGCTTAGCTGTTTCTGATTTTGTTTAAATTTAGTTTTAATTTGTTAATATTGTGGGTATTTGTTGTTTTTCTGAAGATTTTATATGAAATTTTGAAACCCAATCTAATTCTGATATTTCAGCCTCATCTGCAATTATTCCTTCCCCGACAGTCTCTGTTCAACCATTTCCAATATTGACTATTTAAAAAGGGTTCAGATTTAACTGAACAAAGTGTTTGATTTTTGTAAAAGGAGTTTTAATTCACAGTTTTACAATTTAGCTTTGTTTATTGCTTTATTTCTCATTCAAAAATATTTAATATTGTTTTTTGTAGGATATTAAAAATATTTTTCGTATAATAGTTTCAGTTTAAAAAAAAAAATCTTAAAAAAAGTTAGCTGGACTAGAATAGTTGTAACATTGATATTGGATGACATTTCATCCAAATAATTCAGAACAAAACAAATATTTCGTGTGTTTTTTCTTAATTTCAAATTCTTTCTTTCATAATAAGAAGTCTAAAAGCTGGATATGATGTAATTGTCGTGAAGGATTCTGTGTTGACTCCATCAATATGTGAGTCACGGGCTTTCTCAAAACACAATGAATAAAATGCCCTTTTCCTAGCATAAGCGTGTTGTGTCAGACATTCGCCCATAACTATTATCTCTTCAATTTATTTATTCAGAAAATGCTGCTAATAATGTTTCCATGTTAAAGTCCAGGGTCTCGTTATCTATCACATTTCGTTCACTTTTAGATTCAAATTAGTATTGATAATTTCTCAAAGTTAGCTGTTAAAGATAATGGTAGTTATTCACAACAGATGTATCTAAAAACAGATTTTTTTGTTGGTAAAAAATAGCGGCTCAGTTTAATTGTTGGATTTGTTGAGTTTGCCTTTTTGGGTAAAATCTCATTACTAATATAATTTCATAAACCTAGTTACAAAGCTCAGTTTTTAAAACTATTCTTCAAATATCGAATTTTTTTATTAAATTTAGAAGCGTTTTAAGTTTTGTAATTTATTTTTGTTGTATTTTTTGTTAATTAATAAAACATAAATAGAAAAATAAAAAAAAATAAACACATTTTTAAAAATTGAAATCTAAAATGCCTGCAAAAATGGTATTAGATATTTCAAATCTTTATTGAAAAAACTATTAGGTACTTTTTTTTTAGAGTTTACATTTCTTTAAAATTTAAGCTTTAAAAACATCAAATTTCTTAAAGCTTTGTCTAAAAGTTTTTTTTTTAACATTATGTTTAATACTTTTTTAAATATTAATTTTAAAACTTTTTCAATTTTCAAATCGAATTGATTTAAATCAAAGAATTCTTTGATGTTCTCATTGAGTCAGGAATATTAGCAATTGGATCACTAAATAATTTTTGTCTATTGTTTTCAAAGTTATTTTTTGAAATATTTGTTTGGTTGTCTCGAGATTAAACTGGAAACTATTGAATTTTGTTGTTGTAATTTTTTTGCTTTGCTAAAAAACTTCTTCCTCTTAATCTTCTAATTCTTTTGTTGTTCAAAATAAAAAAATTAAAAACAAAAATTATTAATCCATTTTTTTTATTTATAAAATTTTGTTCTTAAAATTTAAACAAAATTAAAAAGCTTTCAAAAATAAATCTCAAGAATTTATTTTTATATAACTATTGTAGAACGCTCGCCTTCCACTGACGATTCTGGTAGAAATTCTAATGTGAAATTTATTAATTTTGATCATTTCTGATCTGAATGTCACAGCCACTTTCCGAAAAAAAACAACTAACATTGTGAGACTCGACTCTGACCCAATACCAAAGGACAAAACACTAAGATTCTTACCGTGGAAATCTATCCATTTCAAGAAAATATTTTAAATCCCTGAAAAATTACAAAATCTCTCATAAAACACTTACAAAACTGTAGATGGAAATTTGTCTAATTTAAGAGTTTTGACGTGTATTTCTTCGGCTTTTTTTTACATTTAATTTTAAATTTGCTCGTTTTTTAATTTGTAAAAAGCCAACGTTAAATATTAATTTAAAGCTTTATGAAAAATCCTAAATTTTATAAGATTTCCTACTACGTTGTCGAAAGTAACTTGTACAAACTTTTTCCAACACAAAATAAATTATAAATTTCAGTTCATTTTCAAATTTTAATTGTGTGAAATTTTCAAAAGGTTTTCTTCTTTAGTTTTGTTATTGTTTTTTATTTAAATCATCAAAATCTTTCATAAAATCATAAAAATATTGCTTTTTATTTCTTTTCATATGTTATCAATTTTTAAGTTAAATTAAAGCACTTAAATTATAAAAACTGAACAAAAATTCATGAAAAAATCTTTAAATTTCATATTCTACCACCATTCGAGTTTGATGATAATAAAAACATATTTAATCATACTCATTCCCCAAATATGATCATTTAATTAATGTATTTTATTTTTAAGTTACAATAATTTTTCGTCAAATAAAAGTTGTCTTCGGTTTAAAAAAAAAAATTAATAAAATAATTTAGGTTTTATTTTTGAAACTCCTGTCCAATGGTCAGAGTAATTATTCCTTACATTTTATTCATGTATTAAATGTTTATATTTATTTTTGTGTTTTATTTATCAATTTAAACTAAGAAAAAAACAAGACAAGAAAAAAGAAAAGAAAAAAAGAATATAATTAAAAATCTTCCTTGTTTTTTATCCCCAGGTAATGGCGTAGGAGCTTTGTGTCCCCAGCTTGATCGAACTTTGAACTCGGTGGTGAAGTCGATTTTCTTTTCCCAAGACTCTTTGAGCTTGGGTTTTGTTAGTCGTTGGTTTGAACAGAACGCTATTCGATTAGTCCTTCTGGTGCACAAATATTGTGTTCACACTTTGACCACAGCTTATCGTGGTTTAGAGCAGAGTGATGGGTTTGACGGTGGTTCAGGATTAGAATTGTCAACTCCCGTTCTAGATATAAAGAATCCTTTTTCGGATTCGTCTTCTTCATCTACCTCAGATGCCCATTCTCACAAAATTGACGATTCTTTGATGCCATTGTCACAAGCTTGGTTGTTGGCTGGAACTCTACCACCACTCTATTCAAGACCACAAGCTGTCAGTTCACCAACGGCTAATAAATCGACTTCATCGGCCGTTCAAATATTTAAGAACAAGCTGGCTATGATTCCGTCTCATTGGGCACTCTTGTACGATTCTGATGACCATGGAGTTGGCGCCAATCGCTTCTTGCACCATGTTCTGGGCTACCGAGGACCTACTTTGGTCCTCCTTCACACCAGAGACGATCAAACGTATTTGATTGCATCACCGAACGAGTGGAAAGAAACCCATTTGTATACAGGGAGTGAAGGTTGTGTCGTAATTCAATTATTGCCAAAGTGAGTATTTGTTGTTTTTCTTTATATTAGCATTGATTGATTTGATGAACGTTGATTAGGTGAGTGAGTGATTCATCATTTTGAGAACTTGTTATCTATAAGTAGAATACTTTCATTTTCATATTTCATTTGATCAACCGTACTTTCTTATCATTAGTCATGTTTGTTTTTTGAGAGGTTTTTGTTTTGTTTGCTATTTATATGTCCGTGCTTTACAAAATTAAACTTACGAAAAGCTTGCAATAAACGTTGGTACTCTGATGATCGAATATAAACGAAGTTCTCAATTATTTATTGGATTTTAATTTTTTAGAATATTATTTATTTTATAGTTCAATTTCAAAGAACAAAATTTGAAGCAAATGAAAATATATTTTTTAGTTTTAATTTTTAAATCAAGTTTTAATACACAAAAAGTGTTTAGTTTAGCTTTTGTTGTTTTTGATATTGAACCTATTCTTGAAGATTTCATTATTCTCAATGAACCAATAAATACTGTAAACAACTCAAAAAATCAATATAACATACAAAATTAATATAAATATTCTAACAAATTAATCAAACAACATTGTTAAAGAACTAGAATTCCTTCTTCAGCTAAAAAAATGTAATATTCCCAAAAATTTTATTAGAAAAAAAATAGATATAATAATAATGATAATAATATTTCGAAACGTTGGGCTTAAAAATAAAAGCAATTTTCATTAAGTGCTTTACTTTATTTATGGTTGGATTATCAAAAAAAAAAAAGAATTCTATGTCTACATCACCAACTAAGAAAATAAATATTTAAATAATTTCTAGTAACGACTTTATTTCGTTTTAACTATTTTTCTTAAAAGTTTTTTTTTATAATTTGTATAAACTTTATTTCATTTTGTTATCTATTTATATTTCAAATTTAATAAAACATATAAAACTTATTAAACAAAATTTAACCCGTTTTTAAACTATTTAAATTTTTTTTTTGTTAAAACTATTTTTACAAAAAGTATTTTATTTTTTAAACATTTAAAATTAATATAAAACATCTTAAAATGTTTATTTTATAAAAAAAAGTACTTATTTCTAATAAAAGCATATTTAAAATTAATATTAAAATGTTCTTTCTTTGAAACTTTTTTAATTTTTTTAAATGTTCAACAATTTTTATTTAAAGTTTCAAAATTAATCTTAAAAATGTTATTTTATTTTTTTAAAAATAACTATTTCTAATAAACGTATATTTTAAATAATTAAAATTATTATTAAAATGTTCTGTCTTTAAAACTATATAAAAATTGTATTTATATTTTTATTTAAAGTTTTTTTTTTTCAAAAGATATTTTGAAAGCCGTTTTAAAACTTGTTTATAACGCTTTTTTTACCATTTAAAATATAAAACGCCTTAAAAAAAATGTTAATCTAAACAAAATTTGAATTAAAAAGAAAATAAATATTTTTATTATTAGTATTTTTAAAATGAATATTAAAATGTTCTATCTTTGAAACTTTATTTGATTTCTCAAATGTATATTATTTTTATTAAAAGTTTCAAAAAACATATAAAACTTTTTTTTCAAAAACCGATTTAAAAGCCTTTTTTAAACTATTTTTTTCACATTCAAAATTAATCTTAAAATTTTTTTTTTTTTTTTTAAAATAACTATTTTTATTAAAAGTATATTTTAAAAAATTAAAATTAATATAAAAATGTTCTGTCTTTGAAACTTTATAAAAAATGTTTATCTATTTTTATTTAATATTTCAAGAAACATATAACATTTTTTTCAAAAACACTTTGAAAGCCGTTTTAAAACTTTTTTTTTAAATGTTTTTTTTTTTAAATATTTAAAATATAAAACATCTTAAAAAAAATTAAATTAAAAAAAACATGCTTATTTCTATTAAAAATATATTTAAAATGAATATTAAACATCTTACCTTTTTTTTTGTTTTTTTAAATAACTATTTTTATTTTAAATATTTAAATTAAAATGTTCTGTCTGAAACTTTTTATTTTATTTTTTTAATGTTTATTATTTTTATTCAAAGTTTCAAAAAACCTATAAAGCGAACTTTTTAACATTTAAAATATAAAACGTCTTAAAAAAAATGTTAATCTAAACAAAATATGAATTAAAAAGAAAATAAATATTTTTATTATTAGTATTTTTAAAATGAATATTAAAATGTTCTATCTTTGAAACTTTATTTGATTTCTCAAATGTATATTATTTTTATTAAAAGTTTCAAAAAACATATAAAACTTTTTTTTCAAAAACCGATTTAAAAGCCTTTTTTAAACTATTTTTTTCACATTCAAAATTAATCTTAAAATTTTTTTTTTTTTTTTTAAAATAACTATTTTTATTAAAAGTATATTTTAAAAAATTAAAATTAATATAAAAATGTTCTGTCTTTGAAACTTTATAAAAAATGTTTATCTATTTTTATTTAATATTTCAAGAAACATATAACATTTTTTTCAAAAACACTTTGAAAGCCGTTTTAAAACTTTTTTTTTAAATGTTTTTTTTTTTAAATATTTAAAATATAAAACATCTTAAAAAAAATTAAATTAAAAAAAACATGCTTATTTCTATTAAAAATATATTTAAAATGAATATTAAACATCTTACCTTTTTTTTTGTTTTTTTAAATAACTATTTTTATTTTAAATATTTAAATTAAAATGTTCTGTCTGAAACTTTTTATTTTATTTTTTTAATGTTTATTATTTTTATTCAAAGTTTCAAAAAACCTATAAAGCGAACTTTTTAACATTTAAAATATAAAACGTCTTAAAAAAAATGTTAATCTAAACAAAATATGAATTAAAAAGAAAATAAATATTTTTATTATAAGTATTTTTAAAATGAATATTAAAATGTTATATCTTTGAAACTTTTTTTAATTGTTTTTTAACATTTAAAATTAATGTTAAACATCTTCCAAATTTTATTTTATATAAACAAAGTTACATATTTCTATTAAAAGTATATTTTAAATATTTAAAATCATATTCTTTTTTTTTATAAATGTTTATCTATTTTTATTTAAAGTTAAAAAAAAAAAAAAAACATATAAAACTTATTTATTTCAAAACCCAATTTGAAATTTGAAAATTTTTAAACTATTTTTTTAAACATCTTAATTTTATTTTAAACACAATTTTAATATTTTTATAAAAATAGTTTTTTTTTTTTAATATTTGAAATTAATATTAAACAATTTCTGTCTTTAAAACATTATTACAAACATTTATTTAATTTAAAAAAACGGACCTATTTTTATTAAAAGAGTTTTTTGTTTTAAATATTTGAAATTAATATTAAACATTTTTTGATTTTAAAACTTTATTAAATTTTTTTTGAATGCTTATAAATTATATTAAAAAACATAAAAAGATTATTTTAACTCTCAACCAAAAAAAAATTAATATTAAACATTTCAAATATTTTGTAATAATTAAAGCAAATATAACAAACCTTAATTAAAACTTTATTTTGAATATTTAGAATTTATATTAAAAATTAAGTTTTTCGTTTCAAGTTTCAAAAATAAATCTTGTTCTTAATAAGAAACACAATTTTGAGCAATCTTACAAGAAAGTTAGCTAATTAAGAAAACAAAAATAATAAAACAAAAATGAAAATTAACAATTTAAATTTAATAATTAAAATATTTTATAATAATAAAACATAATTACATATTTCTATTAAAAGTATATTTTAAACATTTAAAATTATTTCCTTTTTTTATAAATGTTTATCTATTTTTATTGTTAGTTTCAAAAAACATATAAAACTTATTTATTTCAAAAACAAATTTGAAATTTAAACATCTTAATTTTATTTTAAACCAAAGGATTTTTTTTATATATTTGAAATTAATATTAAACAATTTCTGTCTTTAAACATTATTACAAAAATGTATTTAATTTAAAAAAAATTACCTATTTTAATTAAAAGTGTTTTTTTTATATTAAAAATTTTTTGACTTTAAAACTTTATTTAATTTTTTTTGAATGTTTATAAATTTTATTAAAAACATAAAAAAAATATTTTTTAAACTCTCAAACAAAAATTTAATATTAAACATTTAAAAAAAAATTAAAACAAAAATAACCTATATTAATTAAAACTGTTTTTGTTATATTTATAATTTATATTAAAAATGAAGTTTTTATTTCAAGTTTCAATATAAATCTAATTCTTAATAAAAATTAACACAGTTAATTAAGAAAAAAAAAAATAAGAAATAATAAAAAAATGAAAAATAACAATTTAAATTTAATAAATAAAATATTTTCCCAAAAAATAATTAAACTATTTTACAGATTTGTGATCCTGGAAAAGAAACCTAATATCCTCTACCTAAACACAAGTATTCGGGGTTATCCAAAAGGGCTCAGAGCTGGAGCTGATCCCAGGAAACCCATTTTGTCCGTAGACGAACATTTCGAGAAAATTGATATAAAAGGAATCCAACACGAACTGATATCGATTGAGGTGAGTTTTTTCGGTCATGTACAGTACCATAGGACGTCATAAGTTCTTCTAGGTTTGGGGTTGCGGAGACCCATCATCGAGGGAAGTCCAACTCGACATAAAGAAGTGGCAAATAAAGGAAGCAGAACGGCAACGGACAGTTAAACTGACTGCAGCTGATTGGATGGATCATCCAGACCGATATTTATTAGAGCTTGGTGGAAGACAAAACTACAATAACTAAACTCATTGTTTGCTCACATAGTGGCCTTATTACTTAAGTGTAAAAGACATTAGTTTCAAAAGATATTGTTTTACTTATATTTTATTTTGTATATCATTTTTTGTGCAAGTTTGTCCATTCCCTCCTTTTAAAGTTGTGCTATTTAATTTTATCTTTTTTTTTTAATTAATAAATTATTTTTAGTAGTTTATGTTTCTTTTTCGGTTTTTTTATTTGTTTTCTTGAAGTAGAGAGCTTTTTTAAAATAGTGGTTTTAATGCGAAGTCTAAATGTTTTTTTATAAGATTCTGGATAATTTATTGAATATATTTTACTTGAAATATATGCGTAAAAATAAGCTTGCTAAATTTGGGTAACGGATTTTTAAATTCTACTAAATGGTCTTTTATTAAAATTCTAACATAAAAAATTCATTAATAGTTTAAAATTAAAAAAGATTCATAAGAAAAGATGAATATTCTAGGGCGTTTATAAAATTTTAAATTAAAGTATTTTAAACAATTTTATGTCAATTTATCTGTCATAAGTTTCATTAAATAATTGATAAGTTTCATTAATAACATTTTTAATTGAAAACTAGATTAAAATATAATTTTCGAAATCTATTTAAAACTAGAATTTCTTTTCGTTTTAAGTTGAAATTGCAAAACCAAACAAATGTTTTAAAATTGGAGTTAGAAAACCTTTTATAAAAATTATCTTAAAAAATATCAACCATTTTGTTTCATTGAAATAATAGTTTGAATGTCTTCGGGACATTTTTTCTATTAAAATTATCCATAAAAATAAACCAAATAATAAAAGAATTACCCCACATAATATTAACTTCACCAACACATAAAACAAACAAAAAACTGTTAATAAAAAAACTTTATTAATTTACACAAAATCAAGATTATTTACAAGTAAAACATTTAACAAAATTAATAACAAATTGTTAGTTCTAGCACCTCAGTACAGATTTGATCCAGTCAGACATTCCCAACTTTACGACGTTGTCTTGATCTTGGTCTTTCTTCTGGAAAATATCTGGGGAAACGAATTATTAGAATTTTTGGAAGAATATAAGAAAGAGTAACTTTACCAAAGGCAGTGGTCAAGTGAAGAATCGCCGATGCGAAGTCACTCAATCTCAGAGTTCCATCTTTCCTAATATAACGATGCATGAGAACATTCATTATGTCACTGTTCAATTGAAAGCCGATGTCATACAAAGCGTCTCTCAGTTTTTCAGCTCGCAAAACTCCAGTTTTCTCCTTTGTGTAGATTTTGAATACACCTTGCCAAGATTTCAAATTAACCATGAACGTTTTGAATTGAGTTAGGTTTATCCTTCCAGATCCGGTTTTCTAAAATTTTTGTTTATTTTAATTTATTTGGTTTATATAAGATTTTTGCTATTTTGTTTTTGTTTAATATTAAAAAAGTATGAAACATATAAAACACACTCACATCTTGCAAAGCTATGATTTGTCGGCAAATATCTATATTGGCACATCCCTTGATATAATCATTTGGTAAACATGCATCTAGCAGTTCTTGAAGCTCAAAGCAGTTGATTGTTCTACAAATCAGAAAATTCATTATATATGTGAACAAAAAATATATTACAAATTTTATTACTTATTTTCATCTGCTAGTTGCAAGAAGATAGGTTCATATTGGCACTTTTTCGCTTTCACGCTGTCGGATTCATTGGTCAAATTCATTGGAGGGAAAGGATCTAGCAGGAGCATAGTTTGTGTTTCCAGTTGAGACAATCTGATGTTGTTCCCAAGAATTCTGACTGTGAATGTCGACTCCTCTCCTGGTTCATAAGTGGTCGCCATCAGGAGATAACGGCCAATATCTAAACTGCATCGATAACTCACATGCCGAGTGTTACCATAGTCGGAGTTTATATAACTGACTTGAGTCTTGAAGAAATCCTTTGGTAGGCACTCGGTCAACTTGGTTTTGTTCACTGGGGAAGAACATTTCATTTAAAGAAATATTTTTCAAACAAAAAAGAATATTTACCAGAATTCAATTTGTACATAGTAAATCCAATGACTTTGGGTTCGACAGCGGTGTGTTGATTCAACGCCACAATTATGTCTTCTCTGTCACTAACGCTTATTAGAAGTTGCGGGTTTATGTGAAATGAGTCGTGGTTTCTGCAACCGCCGGCTGTCACTCCTCTCTTCCAGTGGCCTTGGTACATTTTCATGTGCCACCTTTTCCTTCTTTCGGAAAGTGAGGACTCGTCTTTGGCGGTGTCAGTGTCTAAATGAATGCATTCTAAAGACGTGAAACTTTGAGTGAATGACACAAACGACATCCAGAACTCTCCAATGTCTAACTGTCCGAGCAATCTATCCCTCTCTTGGATTGATACTCTGTCCCATGTACTGGACATTGCTGACCAATCTCCGCAATATCCATGCTTTGAACCGAACGTTTCGCATGCTAGAGGATCTTGCAGTCTGACTAATTGCACTGAATCTCCCAGAATAGTTTCGACTTTGTCCAAAGAGCAAAGCTTATAGTTCACACCATAAAATATTCCATTGACCATTTTTTCTGAGTTCGCCTTACTGGATTGTGTTCCATTTATGCTTCTGGATGAAACACACGTAACAATGCAGGTTGTGTCCAAATATGATCGCAGCTGAATTGGCCGAATCGGGTTGTTCGAAGTTGCTGTTGGAACGGATTCTACTATTCCGCCCAGGAGATCGCTAAGACCATCAGAGCGGGTTCCGTATTTCAGGGCTTCGTATGATCCATGTAGTCTGTAAATTTAAATAATTATTTTCTCTTGAAAAAATGGTATTTAAATTAATTAGCAAAAATATTTATTGAATTATTTAAAACTAACAAACTGTGTTTTAAAATATTTAAATTTTTAATTAAAATAAATTCGTTATTCGTTTAAATTAAACATAACAAAAAAAACTAAAAATTCATGTTTAGGCTAAAATGAAAATTTTAAAAAAATATTGGTTGAGGAATTTAAGGAACAATTTCAAAATTTCAGAGGTTTTAAGACAACTTAATTAATAAAATTATAATGTTTTGTACAAATAAAAATGGAATTAAAAACAAAAATTCGGCACAAAAAACCAGTAAGGTACCCCTTTGCGTTTTTTACATAAAATATGTGGAAAAAAACGGTTTCTTTTTTTATGAAAACTTCTTAATTTAATCAATTAAAAAACTTTCTAGAAGAAAAGTTTTGTTTCGAATTTCCATATTTTTAAACATTTTGATTATGATAAATTACTAAAAATAAAATTTTAAAAATATTAATATTAATATTATTATTATTGCTATATAATTATAAATTCAAAAATATAATAATAAATATTTTTTTTAGTCTTTAAGTTCATTCCGAAAATTAATAAATCTTTAATATATTTTTTAGCTTTCACTTTTTTAAAGACGTATTCAAAATTCAATTTAAAAAAAAAACTAATTTATATTTTAAAACTTATTTATAAAAAATTTCAAACTTTTTCAATTCATTAAAATTTTACATTTTTTAATTATGTTTCGTTAACATTATTTTTTTAAAACTTCGAAATTCAAAAAAAGAAATGTACTTAATTTAAAATATAATAACAACATTTATTACAAAAAATATAATTTTAGAAAAAAAATGAATGGAGCGGTAAAGTCTATAAAAACTCATTCATGCTTTAGTTGACCCTTTCCTACGCCCTGTGTTTCCAAAATTTTGATTGGGGATTGTAGGCCTTATTAATACGTAATGATGAGGGTTTAAGGGCCTCAACAGTATCTTTAAAACCCGACAACAAACTTGACAATTCTTAACTAAAATTTAACCAATAAAAATTTGGTTATTGGCAGTTTGTAGCAGTCAAATAGACCTTTTAAATGAGATGCCCATATCGGACAATGTTCACACCTTCAAATTTTGCGTTACAAACGGTTTACGGCAGACGGACAGACATACAAAGCGAGTACATAAGGGTATTTAAAACAAACCCTAAAAATCAAACTTTAGTTCTTTAGCGTTTCCATAGAGATAATAAAAATTGACATTTAAAACGAGTTTAAACAAAAAGCTAATATTTTAGCCTGTTTCAATATTGTTTAGCTTTAAAACTGGAAATTTATAAATAAAATGTTGAACTTAAATATTTTAAAAATTTATTCTGAAATTAAAAAAAAAAAAACAGAAAAAGATATTGGATAGAATTTCAAACAATATTAAAGTCTTAAGTTAAATTAAAAATATAATCAAATAATAAAAAACAAAAAANATATATATATATATATATATATTTAAAGAAAAATTTAAAAGAGTTTAAATTGTTTATGCTAGAATTTTGAAAACAATTATGAAGATTCAATTACAAAAAAACTTTGGAACAAAAAATGTGCTTTTAAATTAAAGTAAAAGACTAAAAGAATAGCGTTTGAAAATAATTCAAAACTTTATTAAAAATTAAAAATATAAAAAAAAAAGTTTCTAAAATAAAGTTTGAATAATCTTTAAAAATTTATTACACTTAATAAATTACATAATTCTTAAAATGTAATTTTAAATTTAATGATTCTTATAAAAGTCTTATAAAAGTTCGGAATCTGATATTTTCCACTGAAACGAAACATTTTACAAAAGCAAGAAAGAGCTTCAGTTGAAGTGAAAAACATCATCCCTTTCAATAAAATAATATTTAACAAATATTAAGAAATAAAAAGAAAATAAACAAATAAAAAGAAATATTTTATTTCAAAAGTAAAAAAAAAAAACCTTTAAATAATTTGTAAAAAAACAATTAAACAATATCGAAAGTAAAACAAAACGTTCCTTTTTCTAAATATTTAAAAGAAAAATTCTATAATTAAATTAATAAATCGTAAATCAAACAAAATGTTCCTTTTACTAAATATTTAAAAGAATTAAACATATCATCTTGAAAATCAAGCTGAATTTTCTTTAAAAAAAAAATAAAAAAAATAGTAAAAGGAACATTCATCTCATAAATCAAACTAAATTCTCCTTTTATTTTATTTTTTAAGTTAAGTTGTTTTCCTTTTCTCAATTCTATATAAAAATACAAATAAAATAATTAATAAAAGGAATATTTACTTTCAAAAATAAAAAGAATCCTTTAGATAAT
>JXPG01066477.1:0-18438 GCA_001015175.1 Megaselia abdita | reverse complement strand
TTCTTTTACTGTTCCGTTCTGTTCTGATGATGTTCGCTAGCTGGAAAAGCAACCAACCTATCTATATTCGCTGGTATAACACACAGAGAGCATATAGTAGTAGCAAGCAAGCGAGCAAGCATTCATATCATATCATCCTGTTCCTGGTGTTTATAGGCTACATGAAGAAGAAAAACTCTTGGGAAATTGTGTGGAAAATTGGTTCAATGGTTAAAGTTAAAATAATACTTTTACACACATCAACAAATGGATAAAAGTTGAAGTTGAAAAGGTGAATTATTTTTTTTTATACTTTTTATTTTGTGTTTAACAGCAACATAAAAAGATAATACGAGATTCGTTGTCTTTTATCTCGTTCCCACCGCGTCGTCTTATACATATATTCAATTAAATTTTATTTATATATATTGTTCTTAATTAAAATTAGTGCACACATGTGTTGTTTCGAAATATGTGCGGGAGACGGTGGAAGCGAATGAAATAATACAATAATTTTACAAACTATACACATCTACAGAAATATAAATAAATATATATATATATTCATATCGATAGATTTAATTATTATAATTAAAGAACAACCACCACAATGGGAAATGTTTAACTCGATGGATATGAATAAATGGTGTGAGAAGCGAAAGAAAGGGTAGGGTGGTTGGTTGGATTCACATCTTGGAAATATGAAATATGATATTATTTTAAAATGATTGAAATACAATATTCTTATTCAAATATGTTGTGATTTTATTTAAAAGATGTTTGATTTTTTTAATTGGTTGAAATTATATATTTCAGTGGAATTGCATCCGTTGCACCCGTCGTGCGAGATCCTACGCTTGTATGATAAGACTTGCCTTACTAAAATATACCAAACAATGAAAGGTTACAGAATTTGAGAGTTTTCTGTTGTTGATAAAGAGCTCCTTATTTTATAGATTTTTTTTTTGGAAAAAGTTTCAAAAATTTAAGAAGAAAATTCAGGTTTCTTGCAAAATTTAATTAATAAATAAGAAAAAATATTAATTAAATGACGTAGGGCATCGAACATTTACCTCTTGACTAAGCTAGTCGAATATTAATATTGCTGAACTTTCATTTCCTTAAATACTTTTTGCTTATGTTTGGAATGAATTATAATTTATTAATTCTTTCGAAGCAAAAATTGAATTCTGATTTAAAAATAAATGCATTTCTTGAGTTTTTATGATTTTTGGTACACACAAAATAGAATAGCTTTGAATTTTCAAGAATTGCAATCTTCGACAATAATTTAAAGCCCGTAGCTCACTCTCAAACAGATACAAAGACCAATTCTTGAAATTTGTCTTTTAAAAAGTACACATTCAGAGAAAAAAATGTTTCTTAATGTGTGTTACATACTTCGAAATATGTAAACCACATTTTGAACAAATATGTGATTCGAAATATGTATAGCCCGCACTCTGAACAAGATCAGTATATACTCGAAAATAGGAAGAAATCAAATACATTATAAATGTGTAAAGCACATATTTAAGGTATGAACGACATTCATTTAAATATTTACTATACACATTATTTTGTTCAGTTTTGATCACACCTCTATTGAGTGCGTTTTACATTTTAGTATGCAATCTACTCATTAAAATATGTAAATTTTGATAAACAAAATATGAGCAGCACAAACAAAACATGTACTGCACAAATAAAATATTTAATCCACTCAAAAGGTGTGTGGTTGAGTTTTACATTAAAAATATATCCCACTGTAGTACACTCAAAACATTTGTAGCTCACTTATTTTGAGTGTAGAATGTCTATTAATCACAACATGTGAATTAATTTTATTTTAAACACAGTTCCTACTTTAAAAATATGTAGGGTACATAGTGTAAGACATTAATTTCAATTAAGATAACAAATATTTACATTTCAAAGAAGAACATTAATATTAAATAAAAAAAGTGAAACAGAACAGCCTCTATTGTTTAATGGTGCTTAAAGCCGAAGATCGAACATAATAGGAACTAAAAGTGTGAGGGAGAATGTATATAAGATCACTAAACCCTCATTAAAATTGAACGGAAAGTTCCAAATGAAATCATAGTACAAGGCGAGAGTATTCTACTTTGTCACAAAAAAAAAACCCACATCCTCTCGCTTTATAAATTTATTAAAAGAAAATATTACTATGCATATCAAATTTACTATACGAAAATTGTCATTTCTTACAACTCGAAGTGGTAAATTTTCCTACAGAATATTATTTTTTTTTTTAAATATCGAATATTATTGAATGTAAAAAAATATTACTAGTGTTATTGTTTCAAAACCAGTCGCATGTATATTTTTTATTTGAAATAGTAAAATTAACTAAAATTAATAAAAGCTACTAAAGACGATATATAAAGAAAAGACGAATATTCTTGAAGATCACTATGATGTAAGTGCATTAATACTAAAACTTCTTCCTTTACCTTGAAAAATTATTCTAATAACACTGAAACAAAGTATAAACAAATCTAAATAAAATCAAACAGCTTCGCCATTTTGTTGAACACTTAATTACAATCTCGTCTTTCCCGGTGTGTAGAAATGATAAAATGTCTTTCTTTATTACTTTTTCACACCTTTATTTATTTTATCAATGAACACTGAATAGCATTCGCATATTTAAATAACTAAATTGTATATAAAAAGTTGATTGGTTCTTTCTTGAAAGTCGGATGTGATCGAAGTGTTAATGAAAATCATCAGTGAGAATATAGTATTTCCAATCAAAATAATTATGACACATTTTGAATGTTTAGCATACCCCCAAAACTAATATTAATGAAAAATCTCTATCAAATATTTGTCTTTGTAAATTGGAAAACAAATGAAAATTGCAATTCAACCCTTTTCAAATCGTAAAGATAAGTTGCCGCTGGGACAAAAAGATTTGCAAACATAACAAGTAGCAGCAGCAACAACAACTAAACTTATATTTAATTTAATCTGACCCATTGTATTCTGCACATCTATTGCAAATATATGCACGGCACATAGGGTGGATTCTCCCCTTTTTCCAACGCTCACTTCAAAATTCTACATTATTAGTCGGTCGGTTGTATTTATAATTTGTATTGTGTGAGGTTCACACCATCCTGCCAGCCGCCTCAACGACTGACTTTCTATACTTACTATACTTACTGCCTCATCGCCGAACCCCCCAATAACAACTTATTTTCTGTGAACATCGAATTAAATGTAGTTTTCGTTATTGTCTATTGCGCGAACCAGCTCTGCACTTACACGTGAAGAATTTCTTGTTGATCTTCTCTTATTGTTTTTATTTGACATAAATGGTGTTTCTGGATCAGTGGAATAAATAGGTAGCATGAATATTTAAAAGAGCCTAAGAGCTTTCTCAATGCAAATATTACTAACAGGGTGCTTCGGCTGAAGTGGAAATTATCATAGATTTCGAAAGTTTTGCATATCTATGTTTTGGCTTTTGCAATCAGAACATCTTCAAAAACAATACATGAAACATTTTTACCTGTTGATTTGATATAATTGTCCACAGTTTGTCCCCACGATATCGTAAAGATATCATTTGCTTATCACCCAACGACTTTTCATACTAATGAAATGATCTACGGATACTTTCTCAGAATAATAAAACCATCATTGGTTGGTCTTAATTTCAAAACCTTTATAACAAAGTTAACAAGAAAATAAAATTTAAAAATCTAAAAATTATTTTGTGATTTAGTATATAATATATAGATATATATGTATATATCTGAAATAAGAAATAATAAAATAAAATTTAAAAATCTAAAAATTATTTTAAATTAAATATTCCATTTGTATTGAGCTGAGCGTAACGCTAAATTATAAAATTTATTTTCGTAATATGAATCCTAAAATTAACTACAAAACAGCATTGAAGATTACTTGAACACAAAATTATTAAGTGTAACCAAGGTTTTTTTGGTTCCTATATTAAGCAAAGAAGAGCTCTATATCTATATTCTAAACATAGTAGTTTAAATTCCAGTATAGCTTTAGTTTCTATTTGGAAAAATAACATTAATGATTTTAAAGTTTCTAAAATATTAGAAAAGTATTAGAAACCATAAAAGGAAAAATTGTAAGTCTTGATGGGAAGTTTTAAAGTTTACTTGTTGCTATTCAGGATCGCCAGGTATTTTAAATTTTTTTTGAGCTATGCTTTATGGTTATTTTTTGGTTTCGTTGAAAATAATAAAAAATTACTTTTGAAATTGAAATACTATGCCATCAGAATTAAGAACAAGAAATTATTGGCAGTTTTTTCGAATATATTTAAAGTTAAAAAATATTAAGTCTTCCAGAATTTTTTTTAATTACTATAAACTAAAATAAAAAAACACGCAAAAAAAAATAGAATTCAATTAATTTCTACAAATTCACGAATTTCAAAAATTTTATATATTTATTTCTAACATTTTTGTTATGGTAATGAAATTAGAGAACTTTACACGAAAACTAATTTTTTAACTCAAACTTAAACAAAGTTTAGATATTTATTATTAGCCAAATATTATTCTTCTTTTTGAAATGAATTATTTTAGAAAACGTTTTTAAACTTTTTCTTTCGAATTTATTTTTCTCTGAAATTTTATCTCACAAAATTCAATTTCTTGATATATCTAAATTGTTTTTGTGACATTAAAGTGTACAATTTTAGAACTTTGTAAATTTAACAATTTGTACTAAAAATTGCCACTTGATTTTCTAAATTTTTCACTATTTTTTCTAGATTTATATATATAAAGTAATTTTTAGACAGCAAATATAAAAGTGGTAAGAATATCTATTTATTCAAACAAAACAAAAATTGGATAAAGTCACTAAAATCACTATTTCATTAGTATGTGTTTAGTAACTTAACCATTCGGAAAGTTAAATTTTACACTCAAAGAAAACTGTTTAAAATTAGTATTTGTTATATAAATACCAAGCATCCCCCCTGCAACCATAAAATTATACAAAAATTCTGGCTTTGCATTTAGTCATCTACAATACGTATACTGTACCTATACGTACTCTCTATCTGGCTTCTGGTGGTTGGTAGTGAAGCTAAACACAGAAAAATAAAATTTAATTAATTTATAGGAAACGCAGTTTGTTTTCCATTATTGTTTCTTATATATGTGTTCTTGCTGCCTGCTTATATTTCATATTTTTTATTTTATTATTATTCTACAAAAATATATATATTATAGAGAGTCTACGGAATAACAAAGCAAACAAACAATCACACATATACACGAATAATATATGCTCTACTATTATAATTGTAATTACAAACGGAAAGGTATTCAGTTTTGAAGTCAATTTTATTTTTTTAAATGTAGGTATTTCTCAATTATTATTAGAATATTTCAATTATTTGACTGATTACATATTTTGTTGATAATTATTTTATAACTCTATAATTTTGAGTGGTGTGTTTTTTATTGTCCCCATAAATATGTACCGTTTCAATAGGAAATCGAATTATTTCTAATCTATCTACAGACACACACCGAAACAACAAAATAGTCGAAGAAAATCTTTATGTTGTTATCGAAAGCAATTATTTATAAGACCACTTCAATTTGGTTTTATTTGCTGATTTGTAATTGATCGGGTTTTGTAGTCATTATTTCGAGTATATTGTTAGCATTGTGTTGATGACAAATAATGGATAATTTTTAGTAGATTTTAAAAAAATAGTTGGATAATTTACAAAATACTTTCAGCTGAATACTAAAATTTATTAATATATTTTGTAAATATTTTTAATTAAAACTTATTTTTAAGATACATTTTTAATATTTTGTTTTAATTTTCAAACATTGCAAGCAAAGCTTGTACTAATTACTGCCCATCCTAAGAAAAAAAGCAATTTCTAAAATACCTTTTAAATTAAAAAAATATGTATATATAAAACACAAATTACCCCCGACAGCAATTACCCCCAACACCTAACCAAAATAATATGAATACAATAAAATCCTTCAGTATCCCTTCAAAAATCCCCTTTATTATCTATATGAAAAGGTAAGAAAACTTTTGTTATAAAATGAATTCTATGTTTCTTTGTCATGTTCCCTTGATACCATGGAAAAACAACCTATCACTTATCCAAATTAAAACAAATGACTTTCAAGTTGTTTCCCAACCATCGTAACAATTCCATATCCTTCAAAGCGTACTGTGAATGAATGGGAAAAAAAGTAGAAAAAAGGAGTCCGACCAAACGATTGCCGTTAATATACGAATTAACTTATGAAAATTTCCCAAGACAATACAAAAACAAGACCAAGACCAAGAAGACCAACAAAGAAAGAAATTCTTCAACTATACAATACACTATCACTATGTCTAGTTAGATGGTTATTATAAAATATAATAAATTTTTAATAGTTTTGGATTTTATAGCCAAGGAATTTCATATTAAATATGCATGTCGGTCAATGAATTATTCATTTATATAATGTTATATTATTTCTATATATTTTATGATTTCACATTACTAGCGAAAGGGATGAGAGTAATGTTACTGTTAAGAACATTTCTCTTCAGTATAGTGTCTTCTTCTGTTTCTTATTTTTTTCTTTCGTTCGTTGTATCCAAGTTTTTATAGTGCGAGTTGGTAGTGAAGGAACCAACAACCGAAAGTACATGAGAAGGAGAAGGCAAGGATATAGATAGAAAGTTAGCTAGCTGGTATTATAACAGTTTTCCAAGGAAGAAAAAATAAAATAAAAAAGAAAAGAAGAACAAACTCATACATTTTATATAAATTAAATAAATTATACAATTTTATTATATTTATCTTTTTGCAATAAAGTCGAAGTATAATGTTTCTCTGGAATATATATTATTTAATGCGCTTCTTCTTCTTCTTCTTCTTTATATATACTACCCACATCTTTCCATCCCTCTGATAAATTAATTATTCATTATAAAATATATACAATTTTCCTGCTACAATAGAGCTAACATGTTTCAAATGACACCCTCATTATTTTGGTTTGTGTAATTGTTCGTGTTATACTTATTGAAAATTGTATGTAATATTTTATTCTACTTTTTTTTTTGTTAAATGTAATTTTTCATTGTGATACTATTTGTTTTAATGAAAAACTTGGAATTACAAAATATTAAAAATAAAAACAAATGTATTTCTAAAATATTTGAAGTTATAATAATAATAATAATATTAAGAATGATATAATGTCAATAAAAATACCAAACAAAAAATATTTTTTTAAAAACATTTTGAAGTTTATTAAAATAAATTTTAAATTAAAAACTCCAATTAAAACAAACTACTTAAACCAAATAAAACACCAACAATACACAACCAACATACACAGAAAAATTAAGTAGTAAAAGTTACTACAAAACAAGTAGTAGATCTTTGCGTATGGTAAATTTTATTATATTTAGTAAAAAATCCCAATTTTACGTAGGATTGTAAAATTTACTATTACTATTTGTTTTTAGTAAAATTTCATATATATAGTATACATTTACTATAATAAGGATAGCAAAAATTACTACAATTTTACTACTAAGTAGTTACAGTCTTTCTCTTAATAGTAAAAATTACTAATCTAGCGATTGTAAAATTTACTACTCAGTAATTTCTATTAATAGTCAAAATAACTACTCTTGTGATAACAAAATTTACTACGAATTAGTCAAAATATTCGCAAATTATTTCATTAGTTTTCATTTCTATTAATAGTAAAAATTATTACTTAAGAAATAGTTTGAATTACTACTTAATCTCTAAATTGTAGTCAAAATATTAGTAATAACTTCATTTAGTAAAAATGCCTAAATTAAATTCTATTAAAAGTAAAAATTACTACTCTTGTGATAGAAAACTGTACTACGAATTAATCAAAATATTTGTTTAGTGTTCATTTCTATTATTAATAGTAAGAATTACTACTTAAGAAATAGTTTGAATTACTACTTAATCTCTAAAACTAAAACAAAAGTAAAATTCACTACTAAGTATCAAAATATTTGATTTCTATTAATAGTAAAATTTAAGAAAAAACTGCTTGAATTACTACTTAATCTCTAAATTATATTACAAATATTAGTAATAAATAAATTTATTAAAAATGAGTACTAATAGTAATAATTCCTATTCCAGAAACAGCTTAAATTACAGTTTTTTAGTAAATATTACTGATCGAAATTTTAGTGTTGCATATTCAGTCATGAGTTCAAACCCAGATGACGATAGTTCTTCTCATTTTTCAACAAATAGTAGTAAATTTTACATATATTTTACTAATAGTTGAAATACAATCATTATATTTTTTTCAGGCATATGATTTCAATGTTCAAATCCAGACAATGTCTTTTTATATTTAATTTACTTCAAAAAGTAGTAAAATTTGCAACTAGGTAGTAAATTCTACTACATACCGCTGAAGTTGAAATCATAGCATTAGTATGTTTTTCATTTACGTTTTTGATTGTTACTTCATATTTGTATTCAATTTTATTTCACTGCCAATATTACGGCTATGCACTTTAAAATGTTTGTCGAAGTTAATGTTAAGGGTACGAGTTCAAAGCCTACCACACACGTTACTTTGCCAGTAGAGTTAATTTTCAAAAAAATGTAAAATGTTAATAATCTCATAAAAGAAAACCAAATTTTTAATAACACATAAAAAAAACACAACATTTATTTTTATTTATTTAATGTGAGTTACTATTTCGAGTAGTAATTTCACTACTTTTTCTGTAAGTAGTAACAATTACTAAAATTTTACTATTTACAATGTAGGCTGGTTTTTGACTACCGATCTTCAGCAAAATTTACTACTTATTTTTGTCTGTGTATATGAAAGAAATTTGTACACTTTTATTTATTTAAGTAAGTAAATTACTTACATATAAAATCACAATTACCGGGTAGAAAAGCACATTCAGTAATGTCGTTGATACCTTGCAGATATTTCTTTAAGAATAACAATATATATATAATATTTTGTGGACTATTCTCAGTCGAAATATATAATAGTAGCAAAATACTTTTTAAGAATGAGTCCAATGGAAAAAAAATTAATACGATGGGATTTGTAGAAAGCAAAATCGAGCTATGAAGCTTTCTAACTATTAAATTTATTGTTGCATTTATTGATGTAGACGTTTTTGCTAAATATGCGGGAGTTTTACTTATTGATGTAAGAGTTTTACTTACAGAAGTAGGATTTTTACTTACTAATGTAGTAGTTTTTCGTAGGTATTGGAGTTTTAATTATTAATGTAGTAGTTTTTCCCACTGATTTGTGTACTACCTATATTTTAGGAATTCCTATTACACATATCAGCTTTACATACAACATGATTTACATAAGCAACGTACACTCAGAGAAATACATTTTAAATGAAATTGTACTTTAGTTTAAATTTTTTTTAAATCCTAGAATATTATTTTTTTTTATAACTTTTATTTCAAAATATTTATTTTGAAAATTGTTTTTCATTTTCTTAAAATACATAAACTTTTTGAAAATGCTAAAATTTAAAATGACGAGCAATTGCCGAAAAGCGAGAGGATGATCAAAATCAGCTTGTTATTAGTGGAATTGGAACCCTGATAATTCACTTGTTTTTCCTTCAACCAAGTTCATCAACATTTTTGTTACTATAAAAAATCACCCTAATAATAGTTCACTAGTAAACCCTTTCTGTCATAATTTTTAAACATCTGACCGACTGTTACTTCCATAAACCCCCAAGCAAAATGTGAACAACAAAACACTAAGAAAAAGAAACTCAATGAAACAAACGACTTCCTCTTATTATATCATGTCGGTCGGGTATAACGTCATCTTGTGTAGAATACTTTCGCTTCTAACTTATACTGTATAGAGATTAGTACATTTTATAGAAATAATTTATTAATGAAAATCGAAAATAAAATTTTATATTATTTATTTAAGAAGGAGGGATGTTATAAAATATTTCTTTTCTCTCCTCTCCTTTTATGTACATAGTTTATTTTTGGATGGGTATTTTTTTCCGGGCAGATTACAGAGGAAAAAGAGAAATATCTACATTCTACATTCATTCCAAATTTAATTAATTTAGATAAAAAAAAATATAATTAAAAATCTAAAATCCATTTCCTTATTAAGTGCGAAAGACCCACTGACTACGCATATCGCTTAGGCAGACGTGTTGAAGTACAGCCAGCTATATTATATAGAGCAGCCAGCCAAGCAAACGCAGATGTGTATTGTATACGTTCAGTACAGACTCTTCATCATCATGTTTCTAATAAATTGCTTGTTTAGCCATTAACCACATTTATCATTTTAAAGATATTAAATATTATTTTTTCTCTTTTTTTTTTTGTTCATGAGTAAATATTAATTTTTATTATTTATTTTTTCTGGTTCTGGTTCCTTCGCTTTCGTAGTCAACGTATAGCCGTACATACATACATACATACATTATATAGTATTTTTTTATAATATTTATTTAATAAAAAATGAGAAATATGTTCTTTTTTAACTATATTCTACAACTAACAACCACGCCTTTCTTTGATCTAAGCCGATGGCTAAGGCTGTTGCTAGTCTGAACTTCGATAGTAACTGGCAATGTTAAGATCTTCAAATAAATAACGTATTACATTTACACCAAACGCAGAAGGAGCACAAGGTCTGGATGCCCTCGTTTATTGCTTTTCTTTAAGAATTGATGATGGAAAGGATTTTATTTATTGGAAAGATTGTTAATCCGTGGCGCTTTGTGTTCAACGTTTATCTTTCCTTTCGTGTTATTTGTTTATTCACTGAAGGGCAAAGAGGGTAACTGGCATTTTTTGGTTATACCTATTTGCTTTACTGAATCTTGTTTTCTGCTTTTAATTAATTTGTTGGTTTTTTTTTGTAGGTTTATTAAAATTGACATTTCTTGTTGTTGTTCTTAAAAAATATGCTCAGCTTGTGATTATTTTAAATTTTGTTTGCTTCATATATAAAATAGTCTGAATCCAAGTCGGAATGTCAAGAATAAGAAAAATCAATACGAAGATCGAATGATGAAACTTCTTTAACGTTAAGCTGCTCTAGACGCAGGTATACTTTTGCCCTGCTTTCAGACGATTCTGAGTTCTACTCTTAGTGCATAGTCAACATTTTTCGTAAGAAATTTTCTTTCGTCGTCTCGATGTTTTTGAAATAAAAATGGATCTAGTTTAATATTTAAAAACAACAAAAATCATAAAAGAAAAATTATTAAATTTTTGATCCGTGCACTGCTACTCCTCAAGCCACCTTTAAGACAGTTAACTCTCTAGACTGACAGTTTCAATGCGGATATGCAAGCGAAAGAGTTATTGCCGAAATGTTTCAAACGTACTCAAGTTCAGTGTCCTGAGCACACAATCCGCAACCGTGACATGTTAAGTTAGAACATTGCATATTCTTTTTACATATCTACCAAAATTCCACTGTCCTGTGGTACGGAAAATAATATTTCCTTAAGTGGTTCTTGGTTTTAGCCAGCAGGGCAAATGACCAAACCGTCCCACTGTTTCTCCACGACTAAGTTGAGGTTACTCCCAATACCCAAGAAATTCCTAGATCCGATCCTTGTATTAGATCATTACCCTGAATCATTTAGTATCCTGGTACACATATATTTGTTAAGTTGCATTTTACTGATTAAATTAAACAATTATTTTACCCGAATTGATGTAGTTGAGACAGAGTCTAATGCTTTGATCGATGCCAGATTATCATTTGCTAGCTCTAGTAATGCCGCACAATCCATTCTGATGGTGTAAATCTCGCCTTGAAAGACCCTACAGAAGTCTAATAGCCTAAACTACCTGCTGAAATTAGAATCCAAAATGTGAAATCCCAATCACCTCCTGTTTTGGAACCATCCGTAAAAGCCTTTCAATCATATCCTTGGATTGAATAATCAATGTTCCAGAAAGCACTATTTGATAGCTTTCATAAGCTTCTAAGGAATGTTTGCTTCCTATGTGTTTACCATCTGCTTGTAATCAGTGTTGTTAGTTTTCCCTCTTTCTCTGAATAGAGTCAGTAATGAGCTGTCTTCTATTTTAACGAGTGTATTAGAGGAACGAATCAACTATCTTCCTAGTGAATAGGACTATAACTCTTGTATCTCTCTCAGACCACATTTCACGTGCTCGTCCAAGATCCGTTCCAGTACCTTAGGATCGAATGAGGATAGGCTGATATGTCTATAGTCCTTGACTTTGGAGTGATTGATCCTTACCTATTTAGGTATAAAAACGACCTATACATCTCTTACAAATATTCGTAGAATAGGGCACTCAAATCCGCTGTTACCTGTATCTTATGTATGTAAACAAATCTTGATTTATACAACATTTTAGTCTACCCCGTCATATACCCCTGGTGATTTAAAGGTTTCAAAAATCTTAGGTTATGAAGCCAGCACATTGACTCATTAGAATTTTAACATCCTTTAAAGTGAGTTAATAAAAAAAATTACATTGTGGAAGATTGAGGTAAAGTTTATAGAAACAATTTCTGATTTTTAGTATAAAGTTTGTACTGAGCTTTTTGTTGTATTATAATATTTTTAAGAATTTCAAAAATCAGAACATTTCTGCCAGAAAGCCGCTTATTTCTCTCTGTGTAAAACACTTATTAATTATGTGGAATTTTAGAGAAAATTTGAAATCATACGAAAATATTTCCATCGAAAACCACAACATTACATCATGAAGAATGTTATGGCATATTTTGTCAACCCTGAAAATCTCTAGAAATCAATCAACATATAGCAGTAATCAATTATACTACCAACAAACATCATGTAATACAAATTAAAAAGAAGAAAACACAATATAATTTAGAAAACCTGAAAATATAACAAATTTAAAAGATAATAACTTGTAATTTCGAAATAATTTATGTAATAATTACTTAAAAATGAACCCAACGAAATAGACCGACTGGGCTAATACCATAATCAACCAGCAGCCTACACCCTTTGATGTTGTGATGTTGCACAGTTTCAGAAACATAAGCAAGCAGTAGCAACGCGGCAGTCAGCCAGCCATCCAGCTAGCAATTCATCTATGCCTTCCTCGTCTCTATTCAAAAATTTTAATGGCATTTTAAATAAGAAATAACATTGTAACTAAATATTTTATTAGCTGTTTCTGTTCTCTCTCACACTCCCTTACCTATCTCATATAAAATATTGTAGAAAAAAATGAAAAATAGAGAGAAAGTGTTGTATAGGAGCTGCTGTTCCATGCCATGGCATATGAGAAGAACAGAAGAGGAACTACTATAGTGGGTTGATGATAGTGTGGTATTGTTCTACAATTTTATTATATGGTAGACCAAAAAGAGTACGCTTCCTTTAACGTGTGTACTGTGTATAGTGTAGTGTAGCCCATAGCCAACCATCAACTCTATGTATTGCAATTTACTTTTTCTTTGTGATCCCAGACAAAGTCTATCCTGGAAAAATGTTTCATATATAAATGTGGAAAATTCTGGTAGATTTTCTATATAAGTTTAGCTTATTTAATATTTATGTTGCTCTAAATATTAAATATAATTCGCTGAGAAAAAGATACAATATGAATGGAAGATTGGGGTTTCTGGTTATAATATGGAACAGTTGGGGTGGAACTGGGCCTACTTTCTTTTCCTTTTCTTCGTCGACAGTTTTTAATTTGAATTGAAGTTCTTAAATTTCTAAAAAGTTTAAATCATAAAGTTGTAAAATTTTAAAGTTCATTAAAATTGAATTTTAAATTATGATTATTTTTATTATTATAGAACTTTATTTTGAATACATTTTGAAAAAGCGTATTTATGATGTTATGTATCATCAGTAAATATTTTATCAATTTAATTTGAATATTTGCATAAGAAAATCCCAGACAGAAACCCCCTCCATACAACTAGTAAGTACAGCGAAGATACGAACCAAATTTCTACAATAGTTTTCTTCTTGGGATATGTTTTTAAATTATATTAGTCAACTGAAATATTGTAATATTAAGAATAGTTTGGAATAAATATTGAAGTACTTTAATACTACCAACTTTCGTAACTTCAATTACCACATTCCAGAATTGATTCTTTCCTGATCCAGCTAACAGTTCTTTTCTGCTCGTGTGGCAGATAACTTTCAAGTTTTTCTGACATCTCGACCCTGTCCCAGATCTTCAGAAGCAGCTTGTAAAAAGCTTCGTTGAAAGAAAGCCCAGCTGTTTTCAACAGTTCAGATAATATACTGTCATTTTCTTCGCTCTTGTGGTTCTTTAGCTCTGAATAGCTGAGTCTACCTCTGATCTTGTGGGTGGAAGGACATCATCGTTGTTTGGAAAATCAAATGATAGTTGTTCATCTTGTGTGATAGCACAGCATTTTACACCTTTCATTAGCTCTGAGAAAAATACTCTTCCCCTCTCTTGAGGACTTCCTGTAGGCTGGTTAAAAATTCCGCCTTCTTGTCCTTACAAGTTGTCACCGGAGTGTAATTCTTCAGTTGTCTGTTTAAGTCTGTTAAAAAGAGTGTGTCCAATGTTCCAGTAGTCTACTTCAACTTCTTCTTTGGGCGGAGATTGTTGGTGTGACCGCACTTCCTATCCTTCATAAATTTTATCTATTCGAATAGCTGTTTCTCGAAGCGCCTTTTCTTCAGCCTTGAGAATTTTACAACTTCTCTTCTTTTAGATCTAAGCGCCTCTTTGGTTGGCCGGGTATTTATCTGTAGGTTTTTCTGATGTATAGAGCTTCCTTTTCTTTGAGGTTCCCTCATGTCAATTGTTTCTTTGGCGGCTGTCCTTATAGATTCTACAGATAACTTGCAGTACCTGTTAATGTCCAATAATTGGGCAGTCACTGCAGCCTCATATTTCTGTTTCATGGTAGCAGGTTTAAGTGCTGCAGTGTTGATTATTTTCCCTTTCAGTCGATATTTTAAAACGGATGCTGGCTCGAACGAGCACGAGATTACATGATCAGCAACTGAACTGAGCTTATCAATCTTAGTCCATTGTCCTTGGTGTTTTCGTATGTAAGCTATGTCTTCCTATCGTACCTTTGTAAATGTCCTCTTAGCTTACTTGTGCATTGAAACTGCCTGTCATAAAGTTCATATCGTGCCCAGGAAGTCTTGGAATAAGTCTTGTCTAGTTGGTCGTAGAAAGTACCTTTGGCCTCAACAGTATCTTCCTCTATGGGGGAGTAAGCACAAATAATACTGTTGTTATAGAATCTTCCTCGGAGGCAGAGTATGCATAATCTAATAACCAATACCGCCATTGGCCAAACCAATACCGGCTTTTTGTACAGTGTGGCAACTAGCTATGCTATATGTCGCATTGCTGTTTTGGTCTGTAATCTATTTGTTCCGATCCAATCCATATTCTAGTCTCTTGTGAAGCCATAACATCGACTCCATATTCGTGCATAACTCTCTTCAGGTATCCGTATATTCCTTGCCGTTTTTGGCATTGTGATGCTCTCAGCTATTTTGAAAATACTTTGTTTTTTCCGCGACCATGATCAAGGTAGGCTTGGTCCGGGGGACTGTTTCAAGGGTAGACCCCTACGCAGGCCTACCTTGATAGCAAGGCCTGTCCTCCCTAACCATATTCCCAATTTTTAAAAAATGTGAAATTTTACAATTAAAATTTAGAATTTATATTTTGTAATTTAAAATTCTACAATTATTTTTTTAATGGTTTTAATGTTATTCTCTAATGAATACTTATACTTAGCATTATTTTAAAATGTTGTGTTATTTATTAACATTTTAGTAGAGTTTTTTTTTTTTTCAATCTTAAAAAGCCCTACGGTTTAACATGAAAATGTACTAAAATAGAGTCCTCGAGCAAAACAAAGTGGTGTTTACTTAAAACTTTAGTAACCATATTGCCAGATTCAAAAGAATAATATTATTTCTTATAAATTAGAGAACAAACAACGAAGAAATCTCCTTCGGAGTTATTCCAAATAAGACATTATTATTTCAGATGCCTACAATGCTTCCCATCTTTCATCTCGAAACAAAACAAAATATATATAAAACTCTATTTCATATAAATACACAATGCATAATATATTTTTTTATTTCTAAAAAGGGATATTATATTTTTTACCATGCTCTCAAGATTTGTTTACTTTTCATCAACGATCTATTCGTTCATTCTACAACACATACAACATCCAACCCATCATCCCCATCCTCTCCGCGTTTGTTCGTAACATTTTTCATCTAAAATGCATCTGTAAAAAACCTTAGGTTTCTGATATATAATGTATATGTTCTATATTTATATATACAGCAGTAGTAGAACATGCCTTTGCTTCACCACTGCCTCCCGCTCAATCTCAATATAAAATGCAACAAAAACATATTCATACATAAAATAACTTTGGTTTTGATATGCAATAAATTTTTTATACCTGGCAGTTAAAATAATAAAAAATATTAAAAAAATACAGAGAAAACACACTCTATGTAAGGGTTGAGTTGGTAGAAGCAGCAGCAGCAGAAGTAAGCAGTCAGCCAGCCAGCAGTGCGGTTGATTGTAGCTCTATTTCTCTTTCAGGAGAAGGAGGCAAAAAGGGAACAATTTTTAGCTTTAGTTTGTTGTGTTGATACTTTGTACAACTCGAGTAAACAAGTGGTGGAATATGGCCCCTAAACGTGATAAATTTTTAATCACTTCCGTTAAGGAACTCTTTATGTTTTATTTTTTATACTATATATTTTTTATACTTTTTTAAAATTCTGCTATATTGGTCGACAAAATGTAGGTTCTTTAAATTTTTATCTGTTTACTTAAACTGAGTTTGACGACTAGCTATTTTATTTTTAAAACTCTATTCTCTTCATAGATCTTTCTGCACTTTATGTTGCACTGTTGGAAAATACAGATTTCCTGTATACTGATTTATTTCATTCACACCTATAGCAATAGCAGTCTGGAATCATGGAAATATAAATAGTAATTACATTTTAACACATTGTAAGGAATTTTTCAAAATGTTATATCCTTAACTTACTTTACCTTACCTTAATCAGAACCTGTCGGAAATACGTTTACTTGTTGTCTCCGTACTCTGATAATGACGTTTCAGAGCTCGGTATTATACCTCGCTACTCGCCTCCATCATATATGACCATAGATCATTAGATGAGCTGTTCTCTTAAATACACCCAGCATATATTCATCTTCATCTGATAATGTCTATGGCTCGGCCCCAAGTATATTTGTAGATCCTTTTATTTGTATCTCACTAACAAACTTTGGACCTCGGAACTTTGCTCTGATCAAGATTCTTCGTTTAATTTCCACGTTGATATCGGTGTTGACAGAGCTTCAAAGATATATGAAATCATGCACAATCTCGAAGTTATGCGTTCTAGCTCTGATGTTGTTGAATTGCTTACTGGCTCTGCTACATTTCATATGCCTAGCGTAATTTTATATAGTGGGATGAGTGTGTTATGTGTGCCCAATGAACTACGTATATCATAAAGAAGATGTGAAAAGTACTCTTTTGAACTAGAACACACTATGTTATCCCTTATCTCAATCATGTCTTAAGCCCACATTCTAAATCCAAAATCATTACTCATAAAGACAATGTTAATTATTTCCAACGAAAGGAAATCCCTCCATATGCTATAGTTTGTTAATATTCTTCTATAACTAAGGAAATGAACAGATGAACACCTCAAAGTAAATAATGATTTTTTTTTTCATATCTCAATTAACTGGTCGGACCGAAAGACTCAGCGTCTATCCCGACTAACACAGATGTGTCATAACGAGTAGAAAATTTCCTACAACAACAAAATATTATTATGTAGGAAATCCACCACATGTTTTGTTGTTTCAGTTGCTACTACAATGCCCAAATTGTATATTGTTTTTATTATTTTTGATATTTTTCTCCTTCTTTCATCTTTTAACACACAAATATACATTTTTTTATATTCAATTGCATATAAATATCTTCTCTATCCATCTATCTTCACAATGTAGATGTAGAATGTAGATACAAAGGGATATTTTTATTTTGTTTACTTTCCATCAGCGATCTTTAGGTATGCGTGCTTTTGTTTCATTCATATTCTTTCTTATATTGATGAAAGTATATTTACAATTTACTCGATTTGAACAATTTGATCTGTTGACAAAAGTAATGAATGCAACACGTTCTTTTTAGGTGTGTTTAGTTTTAGTTTCATTTCCGTTCTGAGCCTCACTTTATTTAGACATAAAATATATAATTTATGATCTTTGTTGGTAAAGGTTAATTGCATTTGCACTGCCAGAATTTTTATTAAAAATTTTTTTTTCTTAAGAAGTGTTTGGTTTTATGATTTTTGTTTTTTAAAAACTTTTATTGA